>CM030836.1:1120713-1263333 GCA_018105865.1 Metaphire vulgaris | reverse complement strand
ATCTGTGTTATTTGTGGATCACGCATTTTATTTCAATGACAAGCTGCTATTTGTTTAAAGAAGCAACAATCCCGTTTATCCAGGCAACTTGATAGATTTCATATTCAGGACTAATTACGAGGGGTGCATGTAGCTCTTCTCTCTCAGGAGAAAAAACGCTACTGACAGCGGTTACATTGGCCGAGTGGGCGATAAGTCATTTTTAGCGGAACTTAGCAGCCAAATGGCCGTGTCAGCGAATCGCCCAACAGCCTAGTATTTGAATCGATTTCATGAGAGAAGGTTTTCTGGTATCAGGGTTCTATCGTCAAGCAACGAAAGGCTCTGCCATTCGCATTTGGCTGCCGGTCAGACAGACAATCAATTTTTAATAACCAGACGCCGTTGACGCGAGACAGAAGAAGAAAAGATCGAGTGTGGCGAACCCATGGAGGTATTATCCCAGGAGACGGCATTACATTATTTGGATGAAGCCGACTAGCTGGGGAATTTCCAGACTTGTTGACTCAAAACATCATCGGCTGGGCCATGGGGAATAGGTTTTGGCATGTATTAGCATGGACTCTTACCGGTGAAATGCTACGCCTACGGTGAAATTCCTCTGCGTACACCCAAAGGCTGAACAGGTTGGCATGACTCTAAATGAATTTCCACAGATAATTTAAAGGAATAATATAGCTCAGACTTAACACTACTCCGGTATTCGTCCACAATGGCCGCTAACCATGGATGTACTATTTTTAGCCTACGCGCTACTGGCTTCACGCAGCCTAGGCTAGAAATGACGTAATGCCGTCTCCTGGGATAATACCTCCATGGGAACATGCCCCCGATCAATTGAAAGCGTTATCGAGTGTTCGGATTATATTTGAAATGCTGCTCTCGAGCTCTCGAACAAAACGACCGACCTGCGCTAATATATAATTAAGCAGATGAGGCATTGTTCAAGCGCTAGATCCCACGTAGGCCTACAGTTGACATTCAACAACTACGATTCTTCTGCGCAAAATAAGCCACAATGCTATAGGCTAGAAAACACGCGAATATGAAATACGAGAAAGGATTCAGCACAATGGATCCACACCAGAACGGACCAACTCAGACTCCCGCAACTCAGGTGCGCTGAAACAGAACTGCGAGAAATCGTTGCGCTCTCAGTCCAGAAGTGGCAGAACTGGGTTTTGTCTTTGGGGGCTAAACCCCAGTAGTGGTTCTAGAGGAAAAAATTGGGTGGTAATAGCCTACCTTAGTATATGACAAGCAAGGCAAAAAAGTCATCATATATTTCGTTTGCTTACAATGTTATGTTATGCTATACTAGCAGTTAACTCTTCAAAAATAACGGAAGGAGATTGACTATTTCCTACGTCGATTCATAGATAAAGTGATTATTATTACATATAACTTTTTTAAATCAGTAAATGTAAGGTGAATACGTGATTATCATCTAAAACTTGTTCTGGGGCCTCGCTGGGTGGTCTTGCCCCACCACAGGGGACTGCACTCCAGAACGAAACTTTGAATTCAGGTTAGGGTCTACGGTCCAGTAGGGGCTCGGTCTCTCACAGGGATGCGTCATCAGTGGGGACTGTGATCCCTTTTGAGCTTAGACCCCATAGGGGTTTGGTCTCTCATGAGCTAGGACTGTGTCTCTCACGAGGAGGCTGCGCAACCAGTTGGGTCTACGGCCCCATGAAGACTAGGGCCTGATCTCCGACGGGATGCTGTACACCAGTGGGGCCTAGGGCCCCATACGTATGGCTGCGCCCTCCAATGGGGACATACAGCGTGCAGCCAATGACGACGCTTTTCCGGTCGGCCGTACAAAGTGCAGCCAATCAGGACGCTTCGCAAGGCTCCGCCCATTATAACGTTTTGGTTGCCTATAGCAACGACGTCGTGTATATAAGTATATGCGCCTATACCAGTTTCACATGGAGGGGGCTAATAAGGTCATTGCGCCTATTCAACAGGGAAGAAATGTTTAGGACATTCATGGGACCTAGCCCCCTAGCCCCTGATATACTTATCATATGATTATATGACCTTAACTTCACTGTTGAAAATTTTCCTGATTGATTGCTTTAAAATTTCAGTGACTATGGAGAGACAGAGGCAGTTTCGATATCTGATGACCATGATTGTCTGCGTGAATTTTGTCGTTGTGCAAATGACGGTTGTTCATGTATCAAACTACGTTCCAGTTGTCAGTAAAAATGGACAAGGTGTGTGTGTCAATGCGTCACTGATTGAGTCTAAGTCATCGAGAGCTGTCACTGAATGCGCACTGTGGTGCTTTGGTCATCCAGGCTGCACCGTTTTCAACTTCTTCGATAACGGCACTTGTGAATTAATGATCCAGTCTAAATGCGTGCTAATGTCACTCATCACTGGCTGCAACGCTTACGTGGTAAGTCAAGATTCATTCAAGTTTACATTACTAGTTATGCCGTAAAATTAAGACATTAAATGCTGACATAGAGGAAAAACACCGAAGATGAGGACCACATGGAAAATATCACAAGAAAAAGAGCTTAAAGAAAATGGAGTGAAATAGAACACCTCAGTGGCGGTTCCATAATTTGGCAAGTGGGGTGGGGGAGCATTGGGGTGCAACTTATAACCATGGGGCGCCAACCATCAGTAACTGTTGATGAGTATGTAGTAGTGAGTATATGGTCCCAACAGAGGGACACTGGGGGCAGGCATTCAATAGGGGGCACGGGCCTCTTGGGGCCTCCATACGAAGCCGCCACTGGAACACCTGGCAGTAGACCGATTGAAATGGAAAGATTTTTTCGTGACCTATGCTCCGCTGGAAGTGCAAATGGCTGAAGAAGAAGAAGAAGAAGAAGAAGAAGAAGAAGAAGAAGAAGAAGAAGAAGAAGAAGAGCGCAATATTAACACACAACATAGGCATCACGACAGATAGTGCATTCAGTGTGCGTACATAGTTTTGGTGGCTAACTTAACAGTTCTCCTGCTATGAATTCTTATGATGGATTCTTTGCCATGTATTTTGATATCTTGTTGCGTTGAATGAGTTTACTTTGTGCAAACGACACATGCGAATAAGCGTTAGTTGTAACTTAGCGCATGCCATTTAATCTATTTGTTTTAGCAGTTGGTCAGACGATCAGTCTTTGAGCTGCAGAGCCATTATCTTGGCATATATGTATCCACCCGTAGTCATGGTGCTGGAGTTGGGAACTGCATTCTGTCCTCTCTCATTCTATTGTATGGATGTTTTGTTAACTAAAGAAAGTCACGATATTGAGATTTACGATTTTAAATTCAAATTGATATGGGTTCACTTTCTTTCTCATTGCAGATAGGCCTAGAAGGAAGAAAGTCAAAATATTATACAGGTAACGAAACCATCATATACATAATATTCATCATCATCATCATCATCATCATCATCATCATCATTTTCACTTTCTGCCTGCATGACGGCAAAAGTTAGATACGAAACATTTCCACTTCTCTCGATCTTGCGCTAATCTGCATCCTTCAACAATCGACATGTTCTTTGTTTCCAGATCTTCCTTGATGTTATCCATCCATCTTTTTCTCGGTCTTCCTCTCCCTCTGTCTCCTTCTACTTTGTGCGTATGCAGTGCTTTGTAAGCCCATCTATTGTTGTCCATTCTTTTAACATGTCCAAACCAATTTAATCTCCTTTTGCGTACTTTGTCAATAATTGTTTCTGTGGCTCCTGTCTGTTGCCTGATGTCTTCATTTCTCAATTTTTGATATTTGCTGACTCCCATTATTTTTCTTAGACAGCTCATCTCTGCAACCATTAAACTTTTTTCGTCTGATTTTTTATTACGCAAGTTTCCGATTTATATAAAATTTGATATATTACTAATGTATTGTACAATTTCAATTTTGTATTGATTGTTAAGCTTTTGTTTCTCCGTAGTGTTTTCATTCTTCCCACTAGAAAGATGCTCGCTTCGCTCGCGCTCGCTTCGCTCGCAGTGCAGGATAATACTAATCCAATACCTATACCTAATACCCAATCATTGAATTCATGCTGAACAACATTTCAATGATGTACACATGGGCGTAAAACCCGGGGGCACGGCGGGGGACGGTCCCCCCGAATAATTAGTTGGCGGGAGACAGAGGACAATTATCCCCCCCCAATGTTTTGGGCTCTATGGTAAAAATTCTATCCTACCCCATGATGTTGATGCCAGAATTACACCAAGTCCACATTCTCTCATTTAGGATGACCTTTTTTGCTTGTCAGGGTATTTGGAGAGGGAAAAATATAAAAATATCAGGATAACCTTTTTGGCTTGTCAAGACGTATTTCATGGGCGATTTTAAGTCTCCACCATAATATGCAATATCCCCCCAAATGGGGGGATATTTATATTTCTGTGGGGGGGTCAACTTTAAAAAAAATATTCTATCCCCCCAATGTTGACGCCAGGTTTACACCCATGGATGTACATACGCCACGTAGCCAAGCTCTGCGCCACGTAATAATTAGGCCTATGTAAGTTAAAATCACGCAACTGTGACCATTTGTGACGCTGTACACGTATTTTTTGTGTACGTTAAAATGTACGTTAAAATTGCGCAACTTCCTCAAGCTAAGAACAATTGTTACCAATAGCAACGTCGTCGCACGCCCACACCTCGGACGCTGCAATGCCTCGACTAAACCGTGCTAAACGTACGTTTCGTCAAACGCTTCTTTGTCAACCAATGAGAACGCTTGAAGGTAACAGACATACAGAATAAGGATTTTAATATTATATATATATATTATTGTCAGGCAATTTTCTATAGCGCCGTAAGTGAGCTGGTGAACAAGACAAGGGTACTTTGACAACTGTTAATCGTAACTGAGCCTACATAAGTGCGTTTTTAAGTTCGTGATTAATGGTCGCGGCATAGTTTGCGTTGGTCACACTGTCCGGCAAAGAGTTCCATAAGATCGGGTTTATCGGGTTTACCCGTGTGACAGATCTCTCGCCAAGTTGAGGAGTCGTAGATGATGGAGGAACAAATAGCTGGTTCCGTTTTCTGGACCTGAGATGAGTCCGCCGCTCATCCTCTGTAGATCTATTAACCATGGTGACCAGTTAACGATGACAGCTGGAGTTGTGTGCAGCTCGGTTTATATGTAACGTCGAATCGATATATATATATATACTTATATATATATATATATGCATAATTGGATATATTGTATAAATATATCGATTACATAAACACACACACACACACACACACACACACACACACACATATATATATATATATATATATATATATATATATATATATATATACTGAGGTTTATTTCAATTCAACATGTGACATGACTCAAAAATTACGTAATTTACATTAAATGACATCAATAATTATTAGGCCTAGAATAACATATAAAACAATATACGAAATTTAACATACACTGTAGAAGATTTATTAAATTTAAATATGACTAACATCATATTATTGTTTACTTAATTTAAAGACAGAGTCAAGGTATTGTAACAATAGATAGAGTGGGTTGAAAAAAGTTGCCAGAAGGGCAAATATAAATCCTGTAAGAGTTAGCAACTGATGAATTAATGACATGTTTATGTAAAATGGTAGAAGATCATAGTTTAAGTCCCTTATTGTATCAGAAAAAGTTAACAAAACAAAATCACTAGTGTCAATTTAGGGAATTATAAACAATTCTTTTTAGAGCTGATTGTTTATAAGGTACGTTTTAATCTTGAAAAAAATTCAATGAGGTATTTGGACGTATGTGATATAGCCTCGCACTTTAAATAATTATTTGAAGAGCGAGGCTATTTCACATACGTTATACAAAATATTTGATAGTAAAGTCTTTTGTTATTAGCAGAAAAGGGAAGATACAATATTTCACCATTCTATGTTTTGTGTTTGTGAATTTCATTCATGGTTGAAAAGTATTCACTTACATAGATGAAAGGTGGTAATAAATTATTTATATATTTATATATAAATATTGCTGTTTGTTTGTTGATTATGGATATTTGTAATTTTGAGTATATTAAATATCTTAAATAGGTTAGCTGTAGTAATGTACTCAGTTGTAGTAAGAGTAAGTCTTATAGCTTTATTTTGAAGGATTTTAATTTTGTCAGTGATAATTTTATAGTTATATCCCCAGATTATTTTACAATAGGTTGTTTTGTTATCACAGCCATTATCTTGTCGGAAGAGAATCTGGCGCTTAGGAGAGCAGCCACGCAAAGTAGCACCCATTTGAGCTACGATGCCAGTAGAGCGGTTGATGGAAATACAGCACCGGACTTGCTATCAGGTTCATGTGCGCATGTCTACGACCGCCCAGGAGGTCCGAACTGGTGGAGAGTCAAACTCGACCGACCGTATCGTGTGCAAAGGGTTACTGTGACTAACAGAAGAGATTGCTGTGGTGGTAGGCGATCGTAGTACAATGCATACAGACTCTGACGCGTCCAAATGATAATAAGTCGGAATTCTTTCAAATTATTTATTGCCTGGCGTGTTGATTGATAAAACACACTTAAGTTGGTGGTTTGAAGAGAACATTAAACAACTTAGAAAAACGATGTTTCGCCCATCTTGTACAGGACGACTTGTTATACTGCCTGGCGCGTCAGTTAATTCTGACAATTATTTAACCCCATTCTTGCCTTGCATCTCATAAATGGAACGCTTGCTAAAAAGTTATTTAAAAGGCTTTTTAGCCGAATTTAAATTTAAAATCTTACCAAATCTTTTTTAAATGCTTTATTTTTAAACTGATTTGTTGGGTGATTTTAAAAGCTGCTGATTCTGATTCATGAAATGCTTTTCTAGGCAACAAGCTAAAATAATATTTTTGAATTTTCGTGACCAGGAAAAATCTGCAGTTATTATTTGTACTCGTTTCGTTTGGTATCTGCGAGTAATCCTGTTAGGTTAATCAGTTTTCTTGTCGTTGGTGTATTTTTAATTATTATTTTGCGATTATTTGATTTTTTATCTGTCGTGAAATAGGTGTCCCATTGCATGGGACGCTAGGCACGAGAGGGTGGGCTATTTGTGCAATATTAGAACTATAGAATTATGCACACATAATTTTAATACAGGTTTTGACTACTAAATAAGTAAAACTCGTTGTATATCTTGTTTGAATTATAGCTTTTGCACTATAAAAGTGGTTAATTAGATTTTTAGGATGGTAACCAGGCCTTACTAGGCTATCATATAAACTTTAGGCAAATATAAATGTAGAAATTACTAAGGATGGCTGCACGCAGAAAATTTAAGGCTCATAAAGTTGTGTCTATAAATGCTTGAAGATGAGTTGGACTTTCATGCAGCTGAAGTGTATATAGCTCAACTAAATGACCCGTGTTGTCAGTGGCGGCTCCAGGATTTGGCAAGTGGGGTGGCGTTGGGGTGGCAACTTCTAAGCATAGGCCAACTGACAATTATTTGTTGATAAGTATGTAGTAGTAGTTAGTATAAGGTCACAACAGGTGGGCCACTGGCGAGGCCAGGCGTTCAGAAAAAGTGAAGGCACGGGCCCCAGGACACCTCATGATTCGTCAGTACAACGGCAACATGGGAGGGCGATCGGATGGATCAAAATATTTGTTGTTAAAGAAATCGATCTGAACCTGTTAATGGTGGTGGCCTCTGTTTGCTTATTTACTGGATGTGGCAATGAAAAGTGCATGGCTGCTTTACATGATGACAACAACAGCACAGGTCCAGCCAAAGGATCAGCTGGAATTTAGAAGAAATATGTGCAACATATATTTCAGGCGTCATGCCTAGGAAAGACCCTCAGCTGGTCGACCTTTTGGTCGTCGAAAGAAGCTGAGCACCCGAGTTCTTGTTGAAGTTAGAAGAGATGGAGTAGGCCATTACATGCAAGCAATTTGAACTCAAAGGCGGTGCGCTGTGTGTGGAGTAAAAGTTTAAAAGCGGTGCAGTAAATGCAATGTCAGACTTCACATTGCTTGTTTTGCCTTCTTTCATGGGGAATTGAACTGATAAATGCATTGTTTCATGATTACTTTAATAGTTGCAAGTTCAATTGAACTGTATGGTGACTAAATTTAAATAAGTCTGGTGTTTGATGAGTGAAATGTTTGGATTTTACTTTAACAAAACGCCCCACCCTCTCGTGCCTAGCGTCCCATTTGTGGGACGCTAATAGAATTTAGTAAATATCAATAATTACAAAAGCTTCCATGAAAATCTGTAATTAGGGCCAATAGTTATATCTTATGTACAATATTTTCACTTTTTATAAACGAAAAAATTTCAAGCACGAATGGGTAAATTTCAAAATATCTACAGCCAAGGAACGTCAATTTGGGATTGGCGTCTGTCTTGGAATTTGTAAAAAAACCCTGAGAAATTATTGTGGAGAAAGGGCGACCAGGTGGAGGCCATTGTCTACGGAATCGATGAACTACTTTCTATTACATGTGTTGGACATCAAAGATAACGTTTAGCCATGAATATCACTGGAGATAGTGGAGAGCTTCTGTAGCTGATGTTCTATCCAGACCCGCTTTGTAGATTACCTTTCGTCAGTCTAAATGATATGCGAGTGCATGTCTTGTTGGTGGAGCTATTCTGCTATCCTTTCCAAATTCCACGACAGGCCCCAGCCCAAATACACTTTAGGTCTTATTATTTCAGTTATCAACATTTTCTGTAAATTCTAGCTAATTAATCCACAATTGTTTGTTTTGAATTCCAAAGCAGACGCAGCCTAAAGCTTCGATGTATAAATGTTAAATTATTGGAGAACTTGAAAACTTCAAGTAGCTCTGGATAATATCGTAATGTATATTGCTTGGTTTTCAAAAGAGAATCGATTGGATTACTTCATCGTCGGAGTGACAAATTCAACGGCGGATCCAGTCAGAGGAGCCTATCCCCTGTGTGGCCAGTATCCATCAACAGTGGCGCCTGGTGCAACAGTTACTCTTTATTGTGATCCATGCATAAGCGCCGGTCAATATGTTATCATTCAACAGCCAAGCAATGGAAAGGGATGGCTCACCTTGTGTGAGGTTGAAGTCTACGGTGGAACAAGTAAGACTTTTTGACTTAGCACTAAGTAACAAATATCGCCCCAAGTCAGCTGTTTGTCACAGGGATATTTAACCCTCGTAGGGTGTGAAAGTTTTTTCGACTCATTTGTCGTAAGAGGGAAAATTCTACTCCCCACTGATATATCATGAATATTAAGAAAAATTCTTAGGAAATTTATACCGCAACCAGTAATTTGTCATGCAACATGTACTCTATGCATTGTGTTAAAAACCAAGCAAAATTATAGCCCAAAACAAATACAAGCCTGCGCAGTTTGAAAAGATATGTATGGGCGAGTCACATTAACAACAAAACATTGATACAGTGTATACAGTGTACTGTATATGCAGTATATATATACTGCGTATATAATATATATATACAGTGTATATAAAATGTATATAAAGTGCATATACAGTGTATATAGTGTATATACAGTGTATAGTATGTACATTTCGAAAGACACTTCACTCATGTAGAACACCAGACGACGTCGACGGACACTGCTAGGTGGCAGCACATAAAGTGTATAAAATATGACCGTTGTGTAGTGAAAACATATTTAGGAAAAGTCATTAAAGCATTTTGCCTAAAGTGCAACAGTAAAAAAGATACGCCGATTTTATTTGACAGGGGGTTATTTACCCCTTTACACCCTACGAGGGTTAACAGGAGCATGGCAATGTTGATATGAATACTTTGGTCGATGTCCTACTGCATTCTCAGCTGTCACTTTTTGTATTCTTCTTCCTATTCTGCGAGACAACCTATATAGTCCCGTAGGCCCTATTATTATGAATCCCAAAGTCAAATGCGCTGCTGAGAAGGTTACTTTGTTTATTTGTTGATTACAAAAATTTGGGTAGTCGCCGTTTTTCGATAAAATATAATTTAATGTTAAGATCAAAAAACGAAGGTTTTAATACAAAATTTCTGTAATGACACATAATAATTACCGAATTATTCAGTATATTCGAGACGAATTGAAATCAAAAAGGTTTATGTGCTATTATAGAGTGACCGAAGGGAGACCTGAACAACGTCGCATGATAGAATAATTGGTGGAATCAGCACTTTGGAATATAATTAGTATAGGCCTAACTGATATCCTTGGTTGTATCAGTCAGTTGCTATTTCCTTGATCGAATAAAACAATAAAGCGATTTAGCTGTTCTAACAGCGAAGCTATCAATTATTATTCGGATTTCTTTGGTAACTTTTCGTCAGTTTAGTGGCATTATATATCTTGACAATTATATATTTATGAATTTAATGCATTGTAAGTGTATTGCTGCTTGAATATTTTAGTCTAAATTATGTTATTTTATGGACAATTCTGTTTTGTCTTTTTATTGACATATCTGATTGGCCTTAATTGAAAAATCAATGGCTTTCATAAAATGGGTTTTATCTCCTAGTCATTAGGTCTTAAATTGTAAATAAATGTCCGAAATGTGGGAAGTAATGATATAGACAGTTAAATGTCAGAGCAAAAGCAACGACTTTTACACACAGTAAAATGAAAGATGTCCATTGCGAGAATACAAGTGAAGATGATGATTCTGCAATCAGGCCTATCCTTAGCATAGCATAACATTGCATAGCATATGATTAGCTTAGTCTTACAAGTCACACCGGTATGCTGTGTTGTTTGAATAGGTATTTAGCATATTTGCATTTGTCTTTATAACTATTCTTCATCATATTGTATTGTAATATTAATTATCCTTTTTTGATTTTCATACAAATAAACTGTTTGATTGAATAAAAGTAACAAGGTATTGACAAAGTAGTTGAAAAGTATTAGAAAGTGTTGGAGACATTTACATATTGGTATGGGTATTTGGTTTGTAAACACGATTTAACTGACTATTGACTAAACTTATTGAAATGCAGATTTACAAGGGCAAGAAATTGATCAAGATTTCGATACGTCTTCCCCCAAATATTCACATCAAAATCTAGTAAAAGAAAGTGATTCTTTATACCAGTTTTGTTGTGCACAATTGTGAAGTAGGTTGTTGAGAGAATCCATCATCTTGTTGAGGAAGTACATTGTCTCCGGATACAAAGAGCGCCAACTCTTTTCACTATAAGTAAACTTGGCAGATTTCTATAAACATATTTTCTGTTTGAAACAAGTATAAATGGCTTTAAAAAGATACAAACATTATTAGAAAGAATGATACACTGAATATTCGCAACGTCCATCACCAAAATCACTCAACAATATAATTCATTTAAAGTGAAATTTAAAATTAATAACTTAATTCAATGAAATCTTTCTCTAGCGACGTCATCTCCACAGGCATCTCAGGGGCTGTCCATTAATTATGTCAACAATTTTTGGGCAATTTTTGACCCCCTCTTCTTTTCAACAACTGTCAACTTTCACTTAACCCCCCCCCCCATAACACTGGGTTTTGGAGGACTAAGTCTCTTTACAACAAGTCTGAATCTGCCATTTTCTCATGTGTGCAATGAATAAATAATAATTATACACTTTTATAGCACCATTTATAAAACCCAAGGGTAGCATTCAATGGTGCATCAAATCCACTCTTAAAAGCCAAAAGACCAGACCATTCCAGTAATGTATATATATATATATATATATATATATATATATATATATATATTAGGGTGGAGTGAAAAAAAACTTTTTTTTTGAATTTTTAAATCCAATAGTGATCAAAAGTTGCCTATGATAGCGTACAAGTACTGCAAGAAAATTGGCAGTCTCATGTTGACGTCTTCTGCCCTCTACCGGACGATTTAAAGACGGATGTAGTGAAAGTATTGGGAAAAAACATAAAAATTGTAATTAAGGAATCAATACCTAATAAAAGTTGCATAACAACATATAGATAAAAAGTGACAAATATGAGCTTGATATGTATACATCTTCTACCCTCTCCCGAGTCAGTTACATTACACAGGGCAAAAAAAATTTTTTTTGTCTGGTGCCTTAGAAGTTATATATGTTTCTTGGTATATTTAGTGCGCTGATTCCAAAGATTTTCTCTATCAGCTCTAGTTTTTGAGATATGGCCATATCATTATTATTATTATTATTATTATTATTATTATTATTATTATTATTATTATTATTATTATTATTATTATTATTATTATTATTATTATTATTATTATCATCATCATCATCATCATCATCATCATCAATGCTTCTACTATTTCATTAGCACATGATTGGCAGGTGACTGATGGCAGAAGACTGATAGGTTACGGATGAATGACAGCTGTCAGATCGAGAGAATACAGAGTGGTGAAAGATTGAAAGATGACAGATGATTGACAGCTGTCAGATTGAGAGATCACAGAGTGGTGAAAAATGAGATGATTGACAGCTGTCAGACTGAGAGAAGATAGACAGGTTAAAAATGACAGATGATTGATCAAATCTATAGCGCCGCAATGTAGCGATATGGCTTTAGCATAAGAGGTTATATCAAAAATACATTAATAATGATGATAATAATAATAATCAATCATAGAGTGGTGACGAAGACGGCAGTATGATCAGCAGGGACGTAGCCAGGCATAGACAGGATTTTACATTACAAGCCCAAGAATCACTCCCATTTATTCGTTTTGAACCCCCAATGCCTTTTGGGGTGAATTCATTGAGGGGGGCTAAATTAAGCGTTTGAGAGGCTGAGGCCCCTCAAGCCCTTACCTAGCTACATCCCTGATGATCAGCATGTTGCTAAAATCGCCGATCGATGTTCCAAACAGGAACAGTTTATGACTTCATTTGAAAGGCTATTATTATTATTATTATTACCATTATTATTATTTTATTATTATTATTATTATTATTATTATTATTATTATTATTATTATTATTATTATTATAATCATCATCATCATCATCATCATTGCTACTACTATTTCATTAGCACATGATTGGCAGGTGACTGATGGCAGAAGACTGATAGGTTACGGGTGATTGACAGCTGTCAGATCGAGAGAATACAGAGTGGTGAAAGATAACAGATGATTGACAGCTGTCAGCTGTCAGATTGAGAGATCACAGTGTGGTGAAAGATGACAGATGATTGACACCTGTCAGATTGATAGATCACAGAGTGGTGAAAGATGACAGATGATTGACAGCTGTTAGACTGAGAGATGATAGATAGGTTAAAAATGACAGATGATTGATCAAATCTATAGCGCCGAAATGTAGCGATATGCCTTTAGCATCAGAGGTTATATCAAAACTTTGAAAACTACAATAATAATAATAATAATAATAATAATAATAATAATAATAATAATAATAATAATAATAATAATAATAATAATAATAATAATAATAATAATAATAATAGCAATAATAATAATATTAATAGCGTGGTGACGAAGAGGGCAGTATGGTCAGCAGGGACGTAGCCAGGCATGGGCAGGATTTTATGTTGCGGAGGTTCAAGCCCAAGATTCACTTCCAACGGCCACCCCACTTACCAAATCCTGGATCCGCCACTTGGGGAGGGGTCGGCCCGTTGTTACGCCATATTTTATGGGGTCTGACGTTTTGTTACGTCGCGTTACGTAGGGGGAAAGGGGGTCAAAAAGTGCCAAAAATCGCATTTCGTAATTTATGGATGACCCCATATCTCAAAAACTAGAGCTGATGGGGCAAAACTGATAACATTTTTGGAATCAGTGCACCAAAATTACTAAAGAACAGGTCTAACTTTTGAGGCACCAAATTGTGTGTTGACCAGTGTTATTAATATGCGAAAGTAAGATTTTTTTATATATCTACCAAGAGTGAACGTGAACACTGAACAACATTAATACTTATTGTAATACTTCAGCTTAAACTAGGTAAATTGGTGTGGTCTATTCACTGTAATCACAGATAGCGCTGGGCCAAAGTTATATTCAGAATATTCACATTAGTTTGCATTGGAAATGAAATTATTTAGTAACGAAGTCACGCTTTGTTGTGAATGCGGACATTGTCTTCCTAGCTTCAAATTTTGCTCGGACTAATCCATCTCTTGCATGTTGTCCAACAACCGTCAATGCTGACTCTGTAACGGCCTTAACAGAGCTCTCGACTGCTTGAGTAATGAGTATGGCAAGAAAAGCGAGGGAATTCAATTGCTGATTTGTCAGAATTGTTGAACAACAACTGTTCCAGTTCGTCATCACTTATGACCTTCGTTAGAGGCGGCTCAGTAATTTCACATGACTGCAAATCAATTAATTCCATATAATCGGATGCATTAAATCGCAGACTAGGCGGTTGAAATATGCGAACTCCTCTCTCTCTATCTGGCTTATTGCACGATCGAGCCTTCATTATCCGTCTCAGTCCCAATTCTCGAATTGCTTTTCGCTCATCCATGATCATTGAGAGAAGTAAATATTCAGGATGAGCATAGAAGGCGTTTCTCTCAATGACCGGATCGACTATCGACTTCAAATCATCAGGCAAATATCGCGATTTGTCAACGAGCATCCACAGATGCTTTGCACCATCTTTGCAGGACGGCTTGCACTTTACTGCAAACCAAACAGGGGCGTAGACCTTCAATACGTACTCTGTGATTGTCGAGAGAGACTTGCTTGGTTCCTTGGTGGCTATGTACAGGCGTAGTACTCTGCTAGCTAGAGTCAACCAACGAGACATTACGAGTTTTCCCGGACTTTGATTCAACAGTGCTTCATCGCACGAACCACTATTGAGAGTTCGACACATGTCGTACAAGTATCTCTGATCTGTGCTGAGATCCTGCAAACAGAGTCAGGTAGGACTTCTAAATCGCATTCAATTTCCTTGAACTGAACCATTGGCATATTCTCACATCGTTGAAGTTGTTGTCCAAGTGGGCCTGAAAAACTGCGTGGTCCTGTAGTACTGTCGTCAAGATGCTCGAACAGGTGACGTAGTGGCAGCTCATTGCCATGCAATAGGCATATGAACCAGTGTAGTGGACGCTTCAGATGTACTTCTAAAATTCGGATGATACCACCCTTATGTCCTGTGTTGACTGACGTTCCATCGCACCTATGGCTGTCAACGATTGGATGCATATCTTTCTTTCTTCTAAGAGATCTGATATGCCCTTCTGTATACACGCAGCATTGCCACGCACTGGAGCAATATGTCCCAGATAGTTTGAGTTGGGTTCTTCAATCAGCACTATGTGCTCTTCAAAAACAGTCCTGCGATGCAGCTTACCTCCAACCTCTTCCTGCATTAGGGTCTTGTCTTTTCTGCCATCAAAGTACAAACCACGAAGATTCGTGGTTCTGCTTCAGACTCTGCGATCAGATCTTCACGCAGCCTTTTTATTTCTCTTCGAAGTTTTGATCGGTCAATAACTTCAGATTTATCACCAGGTGTTACCATTCCAAAGTCTGTAAGTATGCTTGATGCAATGTCTGCTGCAGCTCTATCAGATATTCCACATCTTTCTGCAGCTTGAAACTGCAAATATTGGACAGTCCGGCGCTTTTCTCCGACTACTTTCAGCAATAATAATTCCGCATTTACTGATAAAAACAATAATTAGCAGGGAATCGTCTTCAACTAGGCCACTGTAGTCGTGCGCGACGTATATTTGCAAAATCGTGGCTAATGCACAGTAGTAAAGATAGACTTATGTAATGTTAATATGAAATGTTGCAACCGAAAATGGCTTCAAATTTCAAAAAATCAATATGGCGTCTTTAAATCGTCCGGTAGAGGGCAGAAGACGTCAACATGTGACTGCCAAATTTCTTGCAGTACTTGTGCGCTATCATAGGCAACTTTTGATCACTACTGGAATTAAAAATTCCAAAAAAAGTTTTTTCACTCCACCCTATATATATATATATATATATATATATATATATATATATATATATATATATATACTAGAAAGATGCTCGCTTCGCTCGCAGTGCAGGATAATACTAATCCAATACCTATACCTAATACCCAATCATTGAATTCATGCTGAACTGTTGATCGCCACCTAGCCAAGCTCTGCGCCGCGTAATAATTAGGCCTATGTACGTTAAAATCACGCAACTGTGGCCATTTGTGACGCTGTACACGTATTTTTGTGCACGTTAAAATGTACGTTAAAATTGCGCAACTTCATCAAGCTACGAACAATTGTTACCAATAGCAACGTCGTCTTCGAACATCGCTCGCCAACGCATCGCGACGTAAGGACTAAACCGTCTACCAATAGTCAACCAATCAGAACGCTTGAAGGTAACAGACAGAGAGACATACAGATAAGAATCTTAATATTAAGGATATATATACATATATATATATATATATATATATATATATATATATATTCCCATGATTATTTTAGGAATGCTCAAAAACGTCTACGTCTACAAGAGTATGAACGCGTCTTCTATATGTACTGTAGATTTATCAAACAGCAGTAGCAAGTGATGCTACTATTTCAGCCGATGGAAGTGATGATGAATATTAAATATAAGTATGACAATTGAGCCTTTGTAGAACTTTGCTACGGACAGTAACAGCACTCATACAGAATTGAAAAGAGTTCATTTTTTCACACTGAATACCGATCACTACTGCATCACTCGATTTGTCAAATTCGCTGACAATACTCTGATCTGAATGAAGTCGACACTTCATGCTTTAGCATCCATATTCTAGACAGTGATCCTATGCGTGATGTTCAAAGTTTATTTCAACCTAAAAGTTATCTGAAGTTTGCTTCAATTGTATTACTTGCTCTGTAACGGGCATTCATTTGCTTTCAGACGTCTTCCAACAGCTTCCAGAATCACTTTCCTTCTAACACCTCAGTGCAGCACTATTGCGACTACGAAATATCAATGCTAGCCACTTCAGAATTGTTCACTAATGCATAGAAAACTCAATACCCGGAGACAGGACACATTGACCATTGTAACACTACTAATGTGGTCATTGAAATAGCGACTGTCTGCTGCGTTTATGAGCTCAATGCGGAAACTAAAGTATTTCCTTCCATTAAGTGACTGCAAAGCCGGGAACGCCCTGAGTAGAATAGAAGAGGCGCTACATAAGTCCTACGTCGCACTACATCCACATCTTTCGCTTTTATTGGATCGCCGCCTGCCTAAACAAGTTCTGAACCACAATTTCATTCAAGCGTCTATTGAAGTTCTTAGATCTAAACTGAAAACGTTTCTCTTCCGAAAATCATACCCTCTGTGGCTATAGCATCCCCAACACTACATCCAACCAATTAAATTCGGTCGTTGGGTGGCCACTATGTCTCGTCTCTAGCCATTCCAAAATCGAATTACCGCTAGACCGCCTCTAGGCTACTACTGTCTACCAACGGAAACGCTATTCTATTTCAGGAGGTTTTACTTACTTATTTAATCTTGTTCTGTTCGTTGGCTGACTTTGAATCAATAATTTTGCACTGAGGCATAACGTGACACGTGCATTAGTCAAAGTGGTAGTTCCACCGATCGAATCTGCAGCAAAAGAGATTCTTCACTGTCCATTGTCATTGAGTTACCGCGAATGGCAGTAATTATGTGATATTTCATACTGTATCTGAGTATGTTCAACCACTCAGAAGAAGAATCGTCCGTGTTTATATTCAGGTCCTGGCGTACGAAAGTGCTTGCTTACTTCATCGGCATCTCCTAACGTTTAGTGGTATCTCTGTCCGCCAAACTGTCATAGACTCAGACAAAATATACAACATTGTCGGTAACTTTGTCTGCGTACGTCGTTCATGCTAAGCGAATAGTGTCTCTCTCTCTCTCTTATCTGTGGATCATGCACCATAATTGCAATAACTAGATCTTTAAGAAGTTTTAGAAAAATTAAACATTGATATCTTGGCTATTTTCCAAGGCTAATGTTGAGGAATCTTTGCATGGAGCTCGGAAAACTTCAGCTCATCATCCTGTTGCTTAACGAAGCAGGTACTATGAACATTGCTTTTCATATATAGGGTAAGTCGGAGGATGTATGAATTTAGCTATGGGTTTCACTTTTATCGGATTTTTATCTAGTAGTAGACTGAAAAACGACTGGACAGACAGTAGAAAATACTTGCAGATCTTAGCTTTTAAATTTCATATAACGGTCAGCTTATGGCGGCATTTTCTAAATTGCTGATCGAAATAGAAACGCAGTCATCCATGTCGCACAGTAGAAATCCCTCAAAAGGCTGCAATTCCTCCTTTTTGACATAAATACGTTGATGAATTTGAATGTAATCGTCCGTGATATAATTAAGTTGAGGTCACGCAGCGTAACCGAAGAGTATCCGTGAACATGTGAGGAACTCTTTGGCGAACTTTGTTTTCCCGTCAAAGACTTTTCACCAGAAAATGTCGATCTGTGCCATTCAAGAACCTTGGTGACGCCACTGATGACCCATATGTTTACAGATTAAGATGACCAAATTTTAGAACGAAATCGTAGCGTATCCCTTCCATGTCCAAACACGCGCGTGACAATTACGTCTTATATTTTCGTTTTATGGTGAATTTTACATTCCAGTGATTAGACACGTCACACGTGTACATTAGACCAGTAAGGTAAAGTAAAGTAAGTAAGTAAAGTAAAATCTCGTGGATTTCTATAGCGCCTTGGAAAGCAGCACAACAGTAGCTGCTTATTCTTAGGCGCTCAGCCTCTCTTAAAATAGCAAAGGTAAGGTAAAGTTTGGTCCCGTACTAGAGTCCGAGCTTTGGGTTCCGGCGCTTATCTCCAGCCTGGGCAATCAGCGACGTAGATCGTATAATCCATTAATCAGGGGTAGGTTGCCATTAATTTCCCCAGTCCCACGTTTTACCTCGCTGCTTAACGCTGCTCCTCAATTTACCCCCGCTCTCTAGCGAGTAAGGCTGAGTCGACCTTAGGGCTCCTGCGGGAATTGAACCCGCGACCTTCTGCTTCATCCGCCAGCGTTGTTACCACGCTTCTAACTTCCAGTCCCTCTATCTTGCCGGTTAGAGCCCTATTAAAAACATCATATTTCGTGATAAAGACACCAAATTCCTGTTCTAAACAAAGTCCTCTCTTACAGAGCATTGGCAAGGAAGGAAACTATAAAGCAATTACTACAGCGACGTTGTCAAGGCAGTGAAATTAAAAAACGCCACACATCAATAACGCAGCTGCTGATGGGAACGACAGCAATACTATTTCATTATGTAAGTAAGTAAGTAAGTAAGTAAGTAAAATCTCGTGGATTTCTATAGCGCCTTGGGAGGCAGCACACCTGTAGTTGTTTATTCTTAGGCGCTCAGTCTTTCTTAAAGTAGCTATGTGGAAGGTATATTATAAGCCAGGCAATAGTCAACATCCAAAGGGCAGTCAGGCTAGGTTGTTACAGCTATGGAGGAAATGATTTCAGCAAAAGGAAGGATTTAAGCTTAGACCTGAAGACTTGAGGAGAAAGTGCAGGAATTATAGGAAATGAGGAATCAAATTATATTGTTTGAAAGTGTCCAAGTCTGCGGAGGGAAGCTGGGATAGAGTTCCAAAGTTTAGATGAGGCGTACGAGAAGGCACGGTTGCAAATTTTCAGGGATGACTGATTCAGTGGGCGTGACAGAGTGAGGTAAGATGATGAACGTGTGGGTCGTGGAGTTTGAGGGGTTAATAGTGATCTAAGGTAGACAGGCTTTGATGACTGAAGTGAGCTATAAGTAAGTGTTATTATCTTATATTGGATACGTTCAGTAATTTAAGTCAATGTAATGATTTTAGTATGGGTGAAATATGGGAGAATTTAGGTGACTTAGTAACAGCACGAGCAAGTGCATTTTGTATTGACTGCAATTTGTTGATAGAGGCTTTGGGAAGGTTATAGTAGAGGGAGTAACAATAATCTAATTTGGAGTGGACTATTGAGGTGGCAACTGTGGAGGCAGTTTTAGTATCTAGGCAAGGGCGTAGGCGACGAAGGTCACGAATATGAACATACAGTAGCAGGCTTTTGAGAGTAATTGGAAGATTTGTGATACGAAGTTTAGAAAAGAATCAAATTTGAATCCACATGTACATCTGCCGTGTCCACTGTCCACATGCCAATGAATACTATATACTAACAATTTACTACCGCAGACATTTTATAGAATGAAATGTTTTACCACCAATAAAAAACATACATACTTATTATATTAGAATTAGTGAGCACTTTATTATTCGTTATTTACGCACAAACACCAGATTATTTACTGTAAACTTCTTTATGGAATTCATTACCTACAATGCATGCTTACTGGCATATTAAACTTGAATGAATTTAAATATGAATTAAAACAATAAGCCTATATCTTAGAATAATAAAATGATTTGTTTATGTGCCTAATTACTTAAGAGCAGTGGCGGCTCCACAGAGGTGGCCTCGGGGGGCCCGTGCACCTATTTCCAGTGGCCCTCCTGTTGGGACCCCATGCTTAATACTACTTACCTAACAACAAATGCTTACCCTCCCCAACGATTAAAAGTTACAACCCCAACGGCCCTCCCCCGCCACTGCTTAAGAGAATAGGTAATAAATAATATACTCAGGTTTCATACTAATCCGTCAATAATTAAAATACTTTCTAAAATACTGATATATTGACATTAAGACATCTGCCTACTTATATATATATATATATATATATATATATATATATATATATATGCATTGTCTGATGACAGATACTAAAATTTTGTTCGTTGGTTCTAGCCATTGGTTCTTCCGAAGAGAATCTGGCGCTTGGAAGACCAGCGACACAGAGCAGTACCTACGCGTGCACAGGCGGCGGCTGTATCGCCGGCAGAGCGGTCGATGGCAACAATGACACTCTCCTTGGACGCGGTTCGTGTTCAAGTACCAAGGATGGTCCAGGCGGTCCAAACTGGTGGAAAGTCGAACTCGACCGAGCGTATCGTGTGCGAAAGGTTACGGTGACCAACAGAGGCGACTGCTGTGGTAGGCGACCGCTTGACAGAATAAACGAAATTCTCTTACTTCTAAAAGTGTCAACTCTGCGTAATAATAATAATAATAATAATAATAATAATAATAATAATAATAATAATATTATTATTATTATTATTATTATTAATATTATTATTATTATTATTATTATTATTATTATTATTATTATTATTATAGTTAGAATAATAATAATACCATGTACACTTGTACAGTCATCATCATTCTTCTCCATGGACACAATGCCCGTTGGTGTCTATTGCAATTTGAGTTCGCCTCCTCCATTCGTCTCTGTTTTGTGTGGCTTTGTGAGCTTCATATATGTCCATGTTGCGCCATTCTTTAATATTGGCTATCATTAGCGTCGCCACGGGGGGGGGGCAAATGTGGCAACTGCCCCCCCCCCAACCTGACCTCAGACCACCTATCATATTCGCCAAATCCGGTGATAACGTTTTTTGTGTAAGGGGTGTGGGTGGGTGGGGGTAAGGAATTTGACACGCCAGACCCTTTTGCCCAACCCAAAATTCCTGGCGACGCCACTGTAGTCTATCCATTCTTTTCGTGGTCTTTCTCTGATGGTCTTCCTCTTCTCCTGGTCTTCCTCGCCTTCCATTGTTCCGAGCATTACTTTCGCCATCTATTCTGAGCAGTGGCGTAGCCACGGGGGGGTTGGGGATTAAAACCCCCCTTGGACGGCGGAAAATTTTTTTTTATGTATTTCCATGCAATTTTTATTTTTAGATGATTTTTGCGATTTTGGGGGTGAAAATTCCCCCCCCTTGGCGGTCATCGACGAAATTTTTTTTCAAACCCCCTTCCGGATATCCTGGCTACGCCACTGATTCTGAGGATATGGCCAAATAGTCGGAGTCTCCTTTCGGTGACTGTTTGGATGACGTCTTTCCAGTGGCGGTTCCAAGAACTCTTGGTGGGGCGATGCGATGAATTTTTAGAAAGATCCCGCCAATTGTCAAAGAGATTATATGCAAACGGTTAAGAAGAAATGGGTAGATTTGATTTAGAAAATATAATGTTCCGAATTGACAATGCGCAAGAGCCATTTTAGTCTGGTTGTACAAAGTCATAGTGCAAAATCGAGTTTTCTATTGCTGGAAGCGAATAATTTGTCGATGACATTGTCTATGGATATGTCCATATCTTTGTGGATATACATCAAGGTTAATCCATTTAGACGATAATCTTCCATTGACGACGCATTTTTGGTGGCCCGGTGGGGGGTACGCTTTCCCAGTCATTCCCAACTTGGAGCCGCCCATGCGTCTTTCTTTATGCATATTTCTTGTTTTACCGTTCTGTTGTTGATCTTGTCAAACCATCCGATTCCTTGGATGTTCTGTAGCACTTCATTTCAAATGCGTGAAGATTGCGGCTATTTGTCTTGTTTAAAATCGAAGTCTCGCGTGTATATACAGTGATGCAATGCTAAATTCGTATGTTTGGAATAATTTTAGTTTAGCCTGGTTGGTTATGTTCTTATTTTTCCAGATAATCTTCATTTTGATAAAAGCTCCGTAGGCCTTTCCAATTCGTGTACCATGCACAGTATATATGTACACCTGTATACATCCGCACACTTACATGTTTAAAGCATTTTTAAAATGAGATACCAGAGTTTCATAGGATGAAAATTATTTCTAAGCATGAAAAAGCTATATTCAAAATGCTTTCCATCAATTAATGCATCGGCAGATGATGAAATCAATGCTACGAAACAAAGACGAATTCAAAAACTTCTCTATCTATCAGTAAGTGGGTCTAATGGAGAATAGCACAGGTCGTATTGTTTCCTAGTAATGGCATTTTCTATTGTTTTCCTTGAAAGCTTCGCGTTTAGATTATTTCATCGTCGGAGTGACAAACTCAACAGCGGCTCCAGTGAGAGGAAACTATCCCCTGTGCGGCCAGTATCCATCAACAGCGGGGCCTAGTGAAGTAATGACTCTCGATTGTGATCCAGACATAGGCGCCGGTCAATATGTTATCATTCAACAACCAAGTAACGGGGTCTATGATTATCTCACCTTGTGTGAAGTCGAAGTCTACGCTGGAATAGTCGGAAACAGTAAATTTTGTCAATGTACCAATTAGCCTATTTGCTTCAAAGTCAGTCAGCTGACACTTTTAATATTATTTTTATTGGGATTACATGAATGGCATGACGTTTCCATGGTTGTATTGATCTGAGATTACGTATGGCAATCAGTTCAAATAACAATGACCCCATACCCTTGTGCTGTTCAATTGCATGCATTATACGTGATTGTATTGTGGAGATCCATTTTAGATAATTTCCGTCATTAAATTTTGAGAGTTGGAGATAGCGTGGGGCAAGACTTTGAATATGATGGCTTAGCTCGACAGTGCTGTATATTTTTTTAAAGTTTTCTTTCTATCTAAGTTAAATACAATTTCAGCGATCACCTCATTCTAGGGACCGGAGTGAAATGATGTGGTAATTTATATTTTCAAGTTTAATTTGCTTATTTAGTTTATTTTGTGAGTTCTGGAAATTTGATTGGCCACTATTTACAGTGTATGTTCATCTACTTTTAAATTATGACTTGAAATATAAAAATGTCAGTATCAGCATTTTCCCAAGAGTCCGAATATTTTTTAACCGATATCGAAATGTCATATATTGCAATTTCATGAAACATTCAAATATTAATTTATATTCATTTGCCAGTTACTCACTGGCGATGACATCTTTATACTTTAGCACATATATGGAGAATGCATGAAAATCATCGTCTGAATGCTAACAGAAGCGTTTCCTTCAACACTTCCTCATCGTCACAGTGTGTGCTGCAATGCAAAATTGCTGTTGGATGTGATTCAGTTAATAATTTTCCTGTTGAGAACATCTGCGAGTTGAACTTTGATCTACATGGAGCAACAGACGGGGATCTGGTCAACTTCACAGGATGGAATTGGTGGAAACAGCATTACGCATTCATTTAATAGATACACATGATGTAGCTAGCTCTCTCTCTCTCTCCCTCTCTCTCGTCAAGCGAATAAACCAATGGTAGAGCTTTAGCTGAACTAGCAAGATAGCTGTAGGCATGGGCGTCCGGAGGAAGGTGCAAGGGGTGAAATTGCATCCACCTCGAAAAATTGTGAAATTATGAAAAAAGTAAAATTACTTGTTTCTTTCGTGTCACAAAACCTTGTTTTGCACCCTCTGGATTTTTTCTCATTTCTTTCGTCACAAGACCCTGTTTTGCACTCTCTGAAAAAGTTTCTGCGGACGCCCGTGGCTGTTGGTTAAATTCAGATTACTCCGTAACCATTCTGCAATGACTTGCATTGTATTGCTTGACGATTAGAGCTTATAGTTTGATTTGCCTGAAATTCTAAACATTTATTGTCTGAATTCGTATATTAATCGTATATTTTGGATTGATAACAGTTTTGACATTTCTAATATAGTATACTAAGTATAGATCTTATTGCTCTTCGACCAAATTTAGAACGAAATTAAATATATTTTAAAAACGATTTCATTGCTCATTAACAGTAAAGTCGATGATTGTCTCTCACTTTCTAGGCTAAAAATGGCGATTTACAAAATTGCTAAATCTAGCAATAGGATTCAAAGACAATGATATCAGCATTTTATTACCAGCTGCAACAAATAAACACAGTCTATGTGGTCAAACACTCGTATGAACTCAGCACACTATTAACCTTTATAAGAACAGCGTAATCTCTTTTTTTATAAGCGTCGGCAAAAGTCGAAAGTGGACATCTCTGTCTCCAACGCTTTTCATGACATTCAAAGCATTTCTTTTTCGTCCTCTGCTTCTATTATTATTATTATTATTATTATTATTATTATTATTATTATTATTATTATTATTATTATTATTATTATTATTATTATTATTATTATTATTATTATTACTATTATTATTATTATTATTATTATTATTATTATTATTATTATTATTATTATTATTATTATTATTATTATTATTATTATTATTATTATTATTATTATTATTATTATTATTATTATTATTATTATTATTATTATTATTATTATTATTATTATTTGTATTGCACTTCTATAACCCCAGTTCTAATACTGAGAATGTGTCAGTCAAATTCCATCAACAAAAGAGAGCACGTCATTCGAGAGATCAGATGGGAAACAAGGAGACATACACGTACTATTGAAGAAGAGCCAACATAAAGAGAGGTTTTGATACAATTAAAAATTTCTCTCTGCTGCCGATCGCCGCTTAGTAGTACCTCAAAAAGTATTAAAACATGTAATGTAATGTGACATTTGTATAGCGCCTCTTCTATTTCTACTCAGAGGCGTTCCTGGCATTGGAGTCGCAGGGTAAAGTAATGAGACTTTAGCTTTCGCATTGAGCAGAGCGAGGGAGTAAGAAGCGATTCCCGAATGGATGGGTTTAAGGCATTCCATAGGGAGGGTCCAGTCACTGCAAAAGCCCGACGCTGGGTAAGAGCAGTGCGTGATCTGGGGACATAAACATTATTCTGATCAGTGGAGCGGACAGACATGGGTCAATTACGTTTTAAGCAATTACAATTGCATTACAATTATACGGATTTTTGTCAATTACAATTACAATTACAATTACAGCCAATTACATTGGGACCAATTACAATTACAATTACAAACGTGTCAATTACAATTACAATTACTTTTCATTCCTCTTTCTGCTTCTTTTAAAAAACTTAAGTGTCTAAAATAATTAACATAAATTAGTTCAACAAATTCATATGCTACGGCCTATTTAAAAAACCGTAACACAAAGTTTCACAAACCCGCAAATGAGTCAACAAATTCGAAGTAGCCTTTTTCGAGCATGACACTAATTCACCACACAACCGGCACTTCACTTTAACATTTGCATTGGAAACAGCATTGTTAAAGTCATCAGACTTTTCAAATAATTCCATATTACTCCTGCTTGATCTACGCTCATCTTCACTGGCATTAAACTTTTATTCACAAAAAAGCGCAGCCGCAGAACATAGGAAGTAGACAAATGATAGCCTGGTTCCCTTCCAATTTGAAAGGCAGTAAAAAGTAAATAAGTAAATGTTTGCATGGCAACTGACCAGAGCAGTGAGTTCATTTACCAATAACCGTTGTGCTTTGACAATTCACTAACCATTCAATGTATTCACTGCCATACATTCATAGACTGACAAGACATCGGCTCATACATGCTAATACGCTATTAGAACTTATAAAACTCACATTCCTGTAATTGGGTAAATCAATTACAATAGCTCAATTACAATTACAATTACACACATGACAATTACAATTACATGTAATTGAACTTTCCACAGATCAATTACAATTACAATTACATTGGCAAAATGTAATTAATTACAATTGAATTACAATTATAATTGTAATTGACCCATGTCTGGGAGCGGACTATTATAGAGACATAGAGACTATGTGATTAGTTTTTTTAAAAGGTAGTTCAGATTCAACTGTGTTAAGTTTTACTTCGAAAATGGTCGCCTGCCTTTCGACACGAAGCTTACGTTTAATTTCGATCCCGTTATTACGTTTTCGAGCAATTGAAAGAAAGATATCGAGCAGGAGACAAGTTATGTGATAGACGAAAGATCTGATAATAGGCCAATAGCATCACAACATCGTCGTTTTAATTACTGGCACATTAATCGTTAAAATGAAACTACGTATGAGAGAATTCGAGACTTTGAGATTACAGTCATCATCATCATCATCATTGTCGTCGTCATCATCATCACCACCATCGAGCTCCGAGGGTGTTGTACTTGTCGCTTTCGACAGTTTTTCGCCATCGCATTGGGTCCTGTGTTGCTATGGTTTAGAATGTTTGAGTCTGTTGAGTGCTGAGTATTAGCCATTTTTGTGTCTAGAAGCGTTTATCGCACTCAACTATAGACATGATTTCAATAAACACTCTATTGGCTAACACATAGGATGGACCAATAAAACTAACACTAACCTGTTTCATTGTTAATATGTTCACAACCCGGGGTCACAATGCATGGAGTTTAGTATTCTGTACAAATATATCCTGAATGCCGCCATTTAAGTTCTTTCTAATTCCAAAGTGCAGTGGCGGCACCTACCGAGAACCAGACTAGGCGTAGGTATGACGCATTCATCGAAGACATGAGCTACTAACTGAAGGTTTTCATACATTTTCTTCCGCACTCTCTTCTACTTTGATAGCGTCACAGTCGAGTCTTTGTTTAATTTCGAGTCAATTTCTGTAACGTAAATTCTTAGCATTTTTAAATGAAATGGGCGAACGATGATCATTTCTTATTAAATGGCTTGCGTCAGAAGAATTTGGGGGTTTTCGACGACTTTTAACAGAATTTCTGAGCAAGATGTCAAGTAGAACGAGTCTTGAACGCCTGTCGAAGAAATTCAATAGAACACAGGCTCTGTCTGGACGGGAATCAATATCGCAGAATTTCAGTTTGGCAGACAAGTCACAGGCTATGAGAAATTGTACGACAGACTTGCATTGGTCACTTCTGCACCTGTTACTAATTCTGGTAAAGAACTCATATTTCTCATGAACGCATCCTACACCTAGCATGCTGTCCGCTGTGCGTGTGTGTGGCTGCTGCGCTTTTGAATTCGAAAGAATAACTTAAATGGCTGGAGTCAGGATATCACAGAAGTTCACCAAATTTTAGGTATTTTGATGCAGGGGCTGTGAAAATATTTACAATGAAACAAGGGTGGTCCGCTTTTATTGGCCCACCATATATAACGTTAGATTATATATTCAGCACAGTTAGTCACATTTTGCGGCATTTTGTTCGGAAGATCAGCTGGCCCACGATGTTAGAATATTTAAACAGTTAGCTTCCCGCTCTTTCTCATTCATTGAAATCCGTCTAATGTTCTATTCCGTCAGAATAGTGTATCACATTCTGCTCTGAACCGACGCTTCATTCTCTTGAATTCGCATTCAGAGTGCTTTATGTGAGTTACTGTATGTGTTCACAGCCTCTTTACCTGCACACAGTCTAAGCGCAGCATGAAAAGCTAACATATTTTATGCGCTGTAACAGGTAGCTGCTGTGAATGAATTCGAGGGATTATAATACCGGAGGCAGGTATGTCTATTTCGCCAGGTTAATCGACGCGCCGTACAATTTGCTGCGAAATGACCCTTGCTCTACCAAAGAGAACCAAATTGCAGCTATGAAAGACAGTGGCGTAGCCAAGGAAAGGGGGTTGGCCCCGTTGGGGGTTAAACCCCCTTGGTCGTTGACGAACAAAATTGTTAACGCGTTTTCATGCATTTTTTACTTTTGGACCTGGTTTTGGGGTTGGAGACCCCCTTGGCTGGCACGTTGAGGAGCTTTTTTTCTTTTTTACAAAGTTGGTCATGACCAAAACCAAACCCTCTTGTGGAAATCCTGGCTACGCCACTGATGAAAGATATTTATTGCCAATGAAAGTCAGAGAGTCGGGCTTGCATGATTCCTTTCTCCGTTTCCTTGTTCGCTGGCTGAGATAATATGCCAACCCCAGTTCAAAGTTCATGAAGTAACGACGTACTCCCTATTCCCGCTATCCACCACTCCTATTGATTTTCATTCTGGCGGGTAGGCAGATGAGGGTCCTGGGGTGACAGGGTAGTCCTGTAGGCTAGGCTCGGTCCGTTTTGTCTCATTCGGCTTGATAAGGGTCAGTCTATTAGCGAATCAGCTCAACCTTTTTATCCTTATTAATAAACGTGTAAAACTACGTCCGCGTTTGCTTTCTTTTTGAGGTGCGACGCACTTCGGTCTCTGAAGACCTCGTCCGACCAGACGCCAGACGACGCCTTAATCACGCGGGGCTTTAGTTGGTTGGCATTCTGGGTCCGCCCTTGTTCTCGGCAGAAGCCTTTATCGTTTCAACTGCCTGAGCCAAAGCATTCTGAATTAATTGAACTTTACAGTTTGAATTAATTGAACTTTACAGTTTGAATAGCGAGAGAATAAGGAACAAAGAGGAGTAGTACAATTTAGAATTTTAGAGTGAACTATTGAAGTGGCGTCAGTGAAAGCAAGGCATAGATGTAGGCGGCATAGGCCAAGAATGTGAAAATAATAGATTTTTGAAATTAGTCATAGGTTTGTTAAATTTGCTTCAGATATCCTACACTGTAGTTGCTTAGTAATTAGCAGTCAACTCCCTCTAGTCGACGCCACACAGCATACGCTCGAACACGACAATACAACGCCATTGAGATTCCCTAATATCAATATCTGTCAATTCAATTATTCACTAGTGCATTGAGAACTCAGCCCCAAAGCGGTAAGAATAAGGGTCCGCCCATAAATGACGTCACGCGATTTTGGCAGTTTTTTTACCCTCCCCTCGTCACACGTCGTCAGAAAAAGTCAAACCTCTCAAATATGACGTCACAACGCGTTAGCTCACTCCCGTCATCTTGCATGTTTCCAATGTCAAAAATTAATGTTTCGTTTGAAAGTATTCATTATAATTGTTATAGTTGAAACAATATTCACAATCTTTTTCAAATTCCTTTTTAATAAGGAAGTATAATTATAATCATAAGTGTAAAATACGTTCAATTTTGCGGTAACACAGCACTGCAGTATTAATAAAAATATTTATTATGATGTGACGTAACATTTCTGGAAATCTCTCGATCCGTCGTCACACATCGTCACTAATGTTTGAACCTCCTCCCACCTAAGTGCGTGATGTCATTTATGAACGACCCCTGATCACTCTAACACAGCTTTCTGGTCACTTAAATGGCGATTGTCTGTTGTGTGCGTCATCGATAATTAACAGTCGTGGTTCTGGGTCTCTATGACATTGTGTCCACGATAGAGTCCTACATTGTTTCCGTTTCTAAGGCCGATGTCCGCTTTGTGTCTGAATTTAAGTTGGTTCAGAATCAATTCTTCCGGTTGTCATCGTAGTCGCTTACTTTCTAGCATTGGTCTGCGCAGTGAAAAATAATTAATTCATGATTTATTTTGGTTTATTTTCAAATTCAAATGGTAGTGAACCATGTTTACAGGATCTGCAGCAGGAGACTGCAGTGCTTTGGACACGTCGCTAGAGCCGATCCATGTCAGGACCATGCCCGAATCATCGATGCCGTCATTCACGGGCTGCCAAAGACCTGGAAAAGGCCGGTGGGTAGGCCCTGGACAACGTGGACAGGAACATTGGCCTCTCCACAGCATGGAAGCGGACGCAGGAAAAAGACTTATGGCACCGCCTCTGGAAACAACAACGCTACACTAATTGGCACGCTGAGAGAAAGGAGGAAGGAAATTAAAAAAAGCAAAACATAAAATTTTGACAGGAAACTGTGATTCCGATCAACACAGATAGCGAAACCAATGTCTTCAAGTTCATTTCCTCCTAAAAACCACACACAATATTGTCATATTTTATTAAAACGACTGTTATCTAAGTATTCTAGAAGCGACTTTTAACTGTAAATCGACTTCGCCAAATACTATGTATTAATACTATTCAATAAGGCATCATAGGTTTGGTTTCACCAGAAGACAAGAAAAAGACAAAAACACAACAGACAATCGCCATTTAAGTGACCAGAAAGCTGTGTTAGAGTGATCAGGGGTCGTTCATAAATGACATCACGCACTTAGGTGGGAGGAGGTTCAAACATTAGTGACGATGTGTGACGACGGATCGAGAGATTTCCAGAAATGTTACGTCACATCATAATAAATATAAATACTATTCAATAGGACCATAACGTACTAAAAATGCATTCTTTTTCTTGTCTTCTGGTGATGTCACCAAAGAATATATGTTATTCCAGAGAAATCATTGTGTTTATTATGTGCTGAATATTTAAAAAAATATTAGGCCTATCGATTAATTTTTGAAATTTCTAGAATTTTTTTGCAAATTGAAACATCTGGTTCATTTCCAGACCTGAAATTTGAGAGACAGACAACTGGAGAAATTACCACTCTCCCCTTTCCATTGCCTTCAGACAAGAATTGTCACTTTCTGAAAGTTAGTAATCAATGGATGTAATATCTCTTCGAAGTAGGACGGCAAACTAGATCAGACAAAGTGCGACAGGTAGCACGACAGCAGAGTTGACAGTTACCATGGGCGCCAGAGTCTGATCCAAGCGAGGAAGAGGAACGCATTATCACAAACTCCGCCCATATTGGTTCCAAGGTAAATACAATAGATGGCGATTCCCCGTCTGCATTGCTGCAAAGGGAAACAATAGAATTTTGACAAAGAATAAGCATAGTTGAAAGCTGGAATTATATGCATTTCCCGATAGGCCTATGCACGCTCTCTGTCGAGACAAAAGCCGACAATACTTCATAAATGACCAACCAAAACTGCGCATGAAAACCAGGGGCGGTGCTGGGTTTTGTTGGCTGGGTGGGTCAAATGCAATATACACAACCAGGACCCGGCTCAGACTACCCCTCCCCAAAAAATTCAACATTTCTCTGCAGATTTGCACGTTTAGTTCGGGAGGCCCTGCCCGAGGCTGGGTTGGTCCGGACCCGCGGACCAATCCTCCTATCGCCGCCCCTGATGAAACATTAGGTATTCTGCCATTGATATGTTTGTCGTCCGAATCTGTCGAAACTTGTTGGCGTAATAAATTATAAATAATCCATTTTACATTCCAATGTCCTAAATGGTTGCCATTGCATCGTATGGTTTTAATAGAACCGACATTATTGTGTTTGCCATGGCAAAGGTTAAAGCCATTGTACTTCCGAGTTGATTTCATGAACTGAATATGAAAATATGTTTAGAAATACATGTATCTCCTTAACTACTGTACATGTCGCCTATAGCAGTGCAACAGATGACTCTTTGCATAAAAAACAACGCTCATCAGTCGGGCAGAAATTCCTACTCAGGATAGCCGCATATTCCGAACTGTGGAAGAACAAATTGAACATCGATCTAAGATAACGACCTGTACACATCACTAGTAAGCAGATGAAGCTAATTTTTAGATGCAAAATTTTTCAGAGTTTGCGAAAGAAGTGGGCATTGTAAGTATACGAAATAGCTGCTGACCTCTTTTTGACTGTCACACTTTTTATCGAGATGAATGAAGTTGATGGAGATACGCTCTTAGCTTTTGAACTTCAGTTTCGGTTCAACTTCAGAAATAGAACTAGTCTGACAAGCAAAGCAAGAAAGGTCATAATCTATTTCGTTTACTTAAAATGTTATGTTGTCTAGATTTATTGTGGCCACCTGATTTGTCTAGATTTATTGTGGCGACCCGCCGGCTGGACTTGCTCGTGACTCTTCCAGGATGGCCGTGTACGACCCGTTCGCCACTTGTCAGTCTGTCTGTCTGTCTGACTCCGACTGGCTCACTCTACACTACACCGAGGCTCGTGGTCGTCCGAATTAGGCCTTTTGGCTTAAGATTTTTATTTACCCGCATCAGTCTATCGTTGACTTAAATCTACGCTTCCTGGTACCTTGTGCCTCCGTAGACACTTCTTATAAGCTTATCTCTAGTAACGCTCTATCTCCGGTATTACCTCTCTAAATACCTGGCACCGTTCTCTGCTTACGTACCAACCTTCCTATATCCTGGTACCACTTGTACCACTTGCACCTCTGGTACGACTCACTCTATCACTGGTACCGACTGCCCTAGCTCTTTGTACCGCTGGTACCACTATCCTTTCTCTGTACCTCTGTGGTACCGTTCTCTCTTGGTACCGTCCTTTATTTTGGTACCGTCCTATCGCTTGGCACCACTCACTATTCTCACTTGGTACCGCTGGTGCCAATCTACTTTAACTGGTGGTACCGCTTGGCAACACCTAATCTTCCATTATTGGTATCGCTTGGTACTGCTCCTCAACCTCAGCAGTTGTTACCGTTGGTACCGTTGGTACCGCTATCCTTAAGGGTACACTCGCTTAGAACAGGTATCTTTCCTTTCCAAACACACGCTGTCCCTCAGCGCACCGGCCCCGTGCACTATTTCAGACCTCCTTTTATAGATCTAGGTGTCCACTAAAATGAAGGTGTCTAAAAGCCATTCTGTTCCTGCCTTATATCTAAGGGACTACTAGTGCCACCTATTGAATTATCAAGCTTCGCGTTCTATGGAATATTAAACATAATGCTATGCGATTATTATTATGACGGGACGTCAGATTTAGTTGAATCGTATTATTATTCTTTTTAATAGCCTATTTGTGATTTCTCTACAGTATCTATAAGCATATGCGCATTTATCAGTCTCGCCTGGAGGCGTTAATAGGGTCACTGCGCCTCTTCGTTACAGCCAAAGATGTTTAGGATATTCATGGGGGACTAATCCCCCTAGCTCTTTTTAAACTCCTCCTATGATTATTTGACATTAACTTCACTCTGTCGAAAATTTATCTGATTACAGCTTTCAGTGACTATGGAGAAACAGAGGCAGTTTCGATACCTGATGACCATGATTGTCTGCATGAATTTTGTCGTTGTGCAAATGACGGTTTTTCATGTATCAAATTACGTTCCAGTTGTCAATGAAAAAGAAGGTTTGTGTGTCACTGCGTCACTGATTGAGTCTAAGTCATCGAGGGCTGTCACTGAATGCGCACTGTGGTGCTTTGGTCATCCAGATTGCACCGTTTTCAACTTCTTCGATAACGGCACTTGCGAATTAATGACCCAGTCTGAATGCGTGAACAAATCACTTATCACTGGCTGCAACGCTTACGTGGTAAGTCAAGATTCATTCAATTTTACATTACTGGATATGCCGCAAGACTATGACATTGAATGTTGACATAGAGCGAACCGGGAAAAGAAAGGAAGGAAGGAAGGAAGGAAAGGAAAAAGCAGGAAAAAAATGGAAATAAAAAAAGGAAAGGAAAAAGAAGGAAAGTTAAAAAGGAGGAAAGCCACGGATAAAAGAAAAAAACGGAAGATGCGAAACACATGAAAGGAACACTCGAAAAAGAACTTAAAGAAAATGGACATAACTGAAGTGAAATAGATCACCTGGCAGTAGACCGATTGAAATGGAAAGATTTTTTCGTGACCTATGCTCCACTGGAAGTGCAAATGGCTGAAGAAAAAGAAGAAGATGAAGAAGAAGAAGAAGAAGAAGAAGAAGAAGAAGAAGAAGAAGAGCAAAATATGAACACACAGCATAAGCATCACGACAGATAGTGCATTCAGCGTGCGTATATATTATTGGTGGCTAACTTGATGGTTCTCCTGTTATGAATTTTTATTATGATTTTTTGCTATATCTTTTGATATCTTGATATGTTGAATATGTCGAATGGGTTTACATTGTGCATACGACTTAGGCGAATAAGCGTTAGTTGTAACTTAGTTCATGCCATTTAGCCTATTATGTTTTGAGTAGGTGGTCAGAGATCAGTCTGACTATGAGCTGCAGTGCCATGATCGGAACATACATGTATTTCCACCCGTAGTCATGGTGCTGGAATTCCGAATTATGTCCTCTCTATAATTCTATTGTATGAATGTTTTGTTAACAAAAGAAAGCTAAGATATTAAGATTTGAAATTCAAATAGATATGGATTAAGTATCTTTCTCATTTTCTCATTGCAGATAGAAAACAAAGTGCCAGAATATTATGCAGGTAACGAAACAGCATATAATATATATATATATGTGTGTGTGTGTGCGTGTGTGTGTGCGTGCGTGCGTGTGTGTGAGTAGAGTGATTTTTCAATTCTCCATAGCACTAGTTACCAAAGTTGTGTATGACACTAAATAGCTTATATGCAAAATATGACCTTGAGACTTTATGTCTTCTGCCCTCTACCCGAGTTTTTGTGACGTCATTAGTATGGGCTGTGCTTTGTGATTATGTTGACTGTTTCAATGTCACTAAATCTGTTTGGAAAGTCATATTATTGTGCACTATTCCAGTTTCAATTAAGTTATTACTGTATTGCAAATTGGTATTTGTTGTGTTATATGTATTTGAGCTTTAAGATATTTAAAAACTTGTCATTTATCCAGATTTTGGGAAATACACTGTAAATCATTTTTTTAAATGCCTGAAGGGTGTTTAAAGCTTCCGCGAAAGTCAGTGTCCAGCTTTCTGAGCAGTATGTGACAACTGGCCAAACCAATGCATTCCACAATCTGATCTTTGTATTATTTTGCAGATTGTGACTCTTCCACAGTTTCAATAGTGCTGCGTTTGCTCTTCTTCCTTTATTCAGTCTTTCTCAAATTTCCATTGAGCAGTTTGCATTTGCTTGGATTAGTGATCCTAGGTATTGGAAAGATGTGACATTTTCTAGTGGTAGTCCATTAACAGTGAAGTTGATGTTATGTTCTAATTCAGATGTTGTCATGACTTTAGTCTTACTTGCATTGATTCTTTTATTCCAACTGGCGACAGTTTTCGCTCGGTGACACGGTGCATTGTCATCCAGGAAGAAATAGCTGCCGGGAAATAGTTGCTCAGCTGATGGCAACATGCACTGCTCCAGAATGCCAATGTATTTTGCTGCATTCGCCATCCCATTAACGATATGAAGTATCCCAACACCAGTGGCTGCCATGCATCCCCAGACCATGACCTTGGTTGGATGTTTCACTGAGTTGCTTAAGAACTCTGGTCTGTACTCTTCATGTGGAAACCTCCTCACATAAGCATTGTCCTGGTCACTTACACTGTAGAATGCAAAACGAGCTCTCATCACTGAAAAGAACTTTTTCCAGTCAGTCTTGCTCCACTTCGAATACTGCACTATCGATACCGCTATCCTGTCTCTCAACCTGCCTCGGTTCCGCTCTCTCAGTTGGTACCACTCTGTTTATACCGCTGGTACCACTGTTGGTACCGCCTCGCCTTAACTCCTTACTTGGTACCACTTTTAAACCTCAGCGACTTGTACCGCCTGTACCTCTACTTATCTTCCGTTGGTACCATCTGGTACCGCTCCTTTCCGTCTTCGGCACCGCTGGTGCCGGTATCCTCCTTCTATCTCCGTCGGTACCGCCTGGTACCGGTATCTGGAAGGGAACTCACCGTCTCCTCCCTTCCCGAACACACGCTGACCTCAGCTATCGGCCCTGAGCATTGACTCGGCTCTCCTTTTATAGAACTCGATGGCCACTAAAACGGCGATGACTAAAACTTGAATCGTTTATTCCTAATATCTCACTGTCGACTAGAGGCACCTACCGAATGATCTCATCCCTCGCTCACTATACCTTTTTAGCAATTACCTGACTGTTAATTATTATTATTGGGCCTCATATTTAATTGAATTCCATTACTAATCGTTCTATTAACTTAATTGTGAATTCTCTACATTCTTGTGTTAGTGATGTGATTCCAGGCTGCAATGAGGGATTCAATCAGCTCCCGTTTGGTTCGTGGCTGCTTCTTGACGATCTCTACTGATACCTTATACCATAAGTTCTCAATGGGATTAAGGTTTGGTGATAGAGCGGGCCATTCAATTGTCTTAATTCCATTTCTTTTCTTCCAACTGGCGACAGTTTTCACTCGGTGATACGGTGCATTGTCATCCTGAAAGAAATAGCTGCCGGGAAATACTGTGTAGTTGCTCAGCTGATAGCAGCGTGCGCTGCTCCAGAATGCCAATGCATTTTGCTGCATTCATCATCCCATCAACGATATGAAGTCTCCCAACACCAGTGGCGGCCATGCATCCCCAGACCATGACCTTGGTTGGATGTTTCACTGAGATGCTTAAGAACTCTGGTCTGTACTCTTCATGTGGAAACCTCCCCGCATAGTCATTGCCCTGGTCATCTAGAATGCAAAACGAGCTCTCAGCACTGAAAAGAACTTTCTCCAGTCAGTCTTGCTTGACTTCGAATACTTGGATGTCCACTCTATCCGTCTTTTTCTCTGTTCAGCTGACAGTAGGGGTCTCTTCCGTGCCTTGCAGCCTTGCAGACCATACTCCCAGCATCGCATCCTCACAGTTGAAGTACATACATTAACTAGACACTTCTCCTTCCAATCCCGCAGGAGATCAGGAGAAGTTAGCTTGCGGTTGCCAAAGGATGTTCTTATCAAGACTCTATCATTCCTCGTAGTCGACTTCCTAGGCCAACCGCTATGGTACTGATCTTTGGTGCTTCTGGTCTCCCTGTTCTTCTGCAGAGTGCGGACAGCCGTACTTTGACTGCAGCCAACCTTTACTGCAATTTTTGGGCTGGAATAGCCATCCTCCTGCAAAACCACAACCCAGACAAAGTCCTCAGTTGACAAAAACTGCCTCCTCCTCGCCATGTCAGAATTTTGAATGAAAAAGCAGACAATCCATGAAAAATGTATACTCCGCGCGCTGCAGAAATACTGTCCACTGATTGGCTGCAAAGTATGAAGTTTTATTGGTCGGGAAACGATAACTTTTCATTGGATAATTACAATCCAAATTTACCATACAATCCTGCTGATGGTGCTTGGGGTTCATCTTCCCTTGAGAAATCGGACCAAATGCAAAAAAAGCAGCACCATGCACAAATATTTGTTCAGAATTAAATTTCCAAACGCCAAGTGGTAACCGAGTTTGAAATAAACGTTTTAATATCACAAAGCTTTGATATATTTGCAGCTTGCCCTTGCGGTTTTGACTATGTGCCTGAAATCAATCAATGTCTGTATTTGAATCTGGATCGGATGACATGGGACAACGCTCGAAATGCCTGTGCAAGTATGAAGACAGGATCTCAAATGGTTTCAATAAAGGATTCTGTCAAGCAAGAAGCAGTAAGAAGATATTTGCAGCAACAATACAACAGTAAGTAGTTTGAATATTTGGTGAAGTAATTCATAATAAATCTGTAACGACCAAGAGCTGAATTGCTCTTATAGACCATTGAATGCATTGATGACGTTCGTTTGTGTCTAGTGTTGAAATCATGGAGGTATTATCTCAGGAGTCGGCATTACGTCATTTTAGCCCAGGCTGCGTGAAGTCAGTAGCGCGTAGGCTAAATATAGTACCTACATGGTTAGCGGCCATCTTGGTAGACCTAAATCATGTGTTAGCAGCCATCTTGGTAGACCCAAACTGTGGCTGCCGTCTGAGAATTTATCAGCTAGCCGGCTTCACCGAAATGACGTAATGCCGTATCCAGGGATAATACCTCCATGGTTGAAATACTGTAGCTCGTGCAGCTTCAAGCAGTTTATCGATTTAAATATATACTGGTGTCACGTGTAGCAAAAGCATCCTAAAAATTAATGATCTATCTAAGATGATAAATATAGCAAAGTTTCTTTGCCTACTAGTTTTCATAATGCCGCTTTAGTGACACAAAGCAGAAGCTCAGCTGATCACCTACCGTGAAGGCAAAGAATTCCATTGACGTAAAAGCGGTTTCATTAATAGAACGTCTATTGTGGTGCTCAAAAGTCTGCAATCACCTTCCCTTTTCGCAAATACTCTGATTCACGGTGTTGATTTGAGAAAAGAGAAAGGATAAGAAGCAAAACAAGGAAAGCAATACAAAAAGGAGAAGAATTATAATGGAAGAAAATGAATTTAGATACAGAAGGCGTTAATAAACTTTTGCACAACACTGTAAATCTAAAGACAATGTATTATCCACCTGTGAAACGTCTCCATCTTACGTGTTTTTGCTGTAGAACTAGAATCGGATGCATGTTTCTATTCACCGTGGGCTGATGCAGGAAATGTCACATGGCTAGGCGGACAAACTATAAATGCAAGTCAGTGCAATATTACCTACAATTGGAAGCCAGTGGGGGCCACAGAGACACCTTTCAACTACACCAACTGGGATCCGTCACAGCCTGACTGCTATGGTGGCAAACAGAATTGCGCTGCCATTGCGTTTTCGCCTAAACGGAACTATAGTTGGGACGACTTTAAATGCACCGACCTTCTTTGCTCGCTCTGTGAATTCTAGAGGAAGTCCGAGAAAACGGTTTATTTAATTTAAAGATTTACATTTATGAAACAATTATTTAATTAATTTGTGAGAAATTGACGCAAACTGGAAGCTATCCAGATTTCGTGTAGACCTAGATGTTTATTGGAACTTTGAACTTGATATTTCCTGGACTGGTGTAGACCCGAGAATGTGTATATTTGGCTTCGCAATTTTATTTCCTTTATCATTACCAAAAATTTATCCAAGACAACTTCTGTAGCGCCATAACAAAGCGAAGGACACAGTCAAAGGCGCTTTGACATCACTGGCATGTCGATGACAAACGTAGGATGACAATCTTGAAAGTCCCTTTCCAGGGATATTTCTAGGATTGTGAATTTGGGGGTGTCGACCTCAAATCTGGGGGGGTCCGAAGCTAATTAGTATGCATTTTGTATGCATACTATAGCCATATTACCAAATTTGGGGTGTCGACCTCAAATTGGGGGGGGGGGGTGTTGGGAGGTGTGAGGGGGTGTAAAAATATCCCTCTCCATTTTGGTGGAATGAAGGAATCAGACGTACAACGAAAACGGTGGTGAATCCCATAGAAAGCGGTCTTTCACAACAGAAACGTTCGCAGACATGTCAACGAAGCACGGATGAAGATGTTGAAACTCCGCAGAGATGTTGGAAGGAACTCTCCGCACGGCAAGATTAGCCGATGAATTTCTCAGATGCGGTCGTTCTGTGAGTATAATCCGTCGCCGAACTTGGCGGATACGATCCGAGATGGAATTCCGGGCGAAGATTAGGGCGTCAGTCGTTCGATCTAGTCCGAAAGACAGCGTCGTATCATTTTCGAGCGTGTATCTAATCTAGAGTGCTACCGCCAGCGTCGACGTAATGGCGGTCGGTAAAAGATGGCGATCCAGACATTCGACGACGAACGACCAAAGGCGTCAAAACTGCCCGGATAAAGTGCAGATGACCACCCGAAAACGACGTGAAGGTCAACTGCCCGCACATTTAGCGCTAAAACAAGTGCCAGATACCGGCAGACCGCCAAGAAAGGCGATTTTCCGAGATACGCGCATACACGTGCTAGGCAGTCGGAAGGCGCCCACCGGAAGATAAAATAATTTGACGTTTATTATGGCCATTATTTGCCGTGGCTGGCAATAATTAATTTTAATTATTTTTCAGGTACAATCCTCATTTTTAGAATGCTTGCTAATTTTCACTCACTGGCATCAACTATTGCTCATCATTGCTGCGCTCATCAGTTGCACGGAAAGTTGACTATTTTTACATTCAAAAAGATAATTTATAATAATTTGTTTTAGTTTTGCTATTTCCTGTTTCAATTAGAATGCCCACCTCAGTCATCTAATAATGACTCGGGACTGCCGTGTCTGCATAACGGTCAGACTCTTACAGACTAAAAACTCATCCACTCCAACTGACTTCCATCCAGAATTTTACCAATTACAATATCTGCCATGGCAACAGTGGCAAGGCATGTAAAAGAGCAAACTATCTTCTGTCATTCTGGGACCCAATAGCTGATCATAATATTGTTTAATGCAACTAGATCAGCAGTATGGCAGCTGCTGATGATATATATATATATATATATATATATATATATATATATATATATATATATATATATATATATATATATATATATATATATATATATATATCAATCGGCCATCTATCGTCAGTATTTCGCGGAGGTGATTTCTTTTGCCCCTTCTGCTTTAAACTCACTTAATCAAACAAAATAACAGTTGACATCCGCTTTTGCTCGTCAGGATTCATGAGAAGCATAATACCCTTCGAACAATCCTAGCTACGCCACTGGTCGAATGATTTAGCTTGAGATGAACCTATTTTGAATGCAACTTTTATTCGACGCTAGAATGTCTGTCGAAATGTTTTCGTACAATTATCGATTAGCCTGGCTACGCCGAGGTGACCATCCGCCCGTGTTTACGGGATAGTCCCGCTTCTCTGATTCCTGTCGTTTTTGTTATCGTTGCATTGTCAGTCTCGTTTTTGTCGAATGACTATCCTCAGAATCGATGCCTGTATATTTAATTGTATTGCAGCTTTGGTTACGGTTTAACTTTAACATTGGTAAAAATCTTCTGCGCCCCAATTCTGGGACCATGGTAACGCCAGAGAATGGCGAAAACAGTGAAACCAGTCTTGTTGGGCACATGCATGTAGGTTAATCTCTTTGTAGGGTACTTGACATCATTTAATTTATAACAAGAGGAAATCACACAGTGCCATTACAATGTAGCTGAGTTTACATAAAACACAATAATGCATTAAAATCGAATAGACGGAATGTTATTTGTATTTAAATAGCTAATATTGGGCACATTATAAATCATACAAACTAGTCGACAATGGAACATCTCACGTTGACCAACGAGTAGAATTCATTAATAAAACTTAGGCCTAGTGGGAAGTATGAAGCGATAAATGTGCGTCGATTATGAGCACTGCTAACGATGTTGAATTACGCAGCTCATACATCTATAGTAAACGGGAGTTTAGGCCCGTCTACTACTGGGGAACCAACTCACACGAGAGTCTTATGATGATGGAATTGACTGCTCGGTTCGCCGTGCTATCCTCTGACCCTGTGTAATATTCTCAAAGTCTGATGTCGCTAGCGAGTCAGAGGAAAGCCGTCAGCTGCCCCGAACTTAGTCTTTTATTATAGATAACATCCAATAAGAAATCAGCGAATATCATTACAGCCAATCCCTATCTACTATATCTAACAGACATGAGGTGAATAATGATAATAATTATGAAGGCGACTATTAAGGTCCGCCTCTGCACTTCTTTACTATAATACTCCCTCCCTCGGGACATCACGACTCGGGATGTACAAAAATATATGCTATAAGAGTAATGCGGGTCAACCCAACGAATTTTAAAAATATACATGTAATACTTGTAAAAATGTAAGGTGGTCATGGGGATTTCCCTTCGTTGAAATCAAAATCAAGATAACCATGGACTAGAGGTAGGAACGGGGTTTCGGGGGGATGGGGAAGGAAGTATGCTTAAATAAACGTAGATATGCGATTCTAAATCAGACTTAGGCGAACGATTATGGAAACACTCGCCAAAATTCTCAACGACTTGTAATACGAGACAAAACCATTAATAAAGCAAGTTATAAAAGCACAGAGAAACTTGGCAAAGGATCTGAAAATTCTGCCTCGCTGTAGAGTGTAAAATAAACATGAAACTGATGAGGACATCTGGGTGATCTCATAACTGCTAGAATAACACAAGGTAGATATTATTTAGAATAGACACATCCGCTGATTAGACGACTTGGAAAAAGTCTACAGGAAATTAAATCTAAGATCAACATGTTATATACAACAATCATGAAGTGTACTTCCACGCTCAAGATTAGAATTGGCATGAAGTCAATGGAAAACTATCGCTTCGAAGACACCAAAATCTCTCTAAAAATAGCATATAACACGAAGTAGAAAAGTTGGCAACTGCGAAGAACTAGAAACGCATTAATTAGGAAACACACGTCAAAAGACATTTCCGGCAACTAATGATCATGAGCGAATACAACACTTCAAAAGAATGTGTGGAAAGCCAAACTCGGGAAAGTCATTTGTGGACTCGGGCCAGAATATAATACGACTCTTTCCGACGACACTAGTTATCAAAATGTAATAAGAGACTACTTGGACAGGAACTCGAAAACGATTAAGGCGGAAATGTTAAAAGCGAGTCTAAGCGCATCCACTTAGATTTAGAGATAACACGAATACGTTGGCAAGGATTATATAGCACGGCTTAAAATAAGAATATGAATTTAAAGTGAATAATGATCAAAATAATTCAATACAACTTATACAATCAAATTCTAGGTAAGCATGGATAAGAAACGAAATAATGCAAAATGCTAAAAAATACACGTTAACTACGAAATAATCTTGAATCTTGATGGTAAACTGAAAATAATGCTGTCTCAATCTGTTAATACTGTCTCAAACTGTCTCAATCACTGAACAAATCCACAAATTTTAAGTAAATGCACTATCTCAAGGAACATTTGTCCGACTGGAAACCCGAAGCACTAACGGCTAACATAAATAGGTTTCACGTGTCTAGCATTCTGTCATTACTTAGGACATTATTTGAATACTGTACTGACAACTGGCGTCGAGACATATGATTCGTCTAAAATAATGCAAAACTTGAAATTCAATCTCACTCTCTTCCAACATAAAAATGATTTCTAATATAAAGATACAAACATTCTAGCAAAAATATACTAACATGCAAACCTATATTTTTAAGGGTAAGATGAGATTTTTCTGTTTTTTCATATATTCTCTGTTCTGTTTTATTTTTTGTATTTTTTCAAATAATGCAACGCCATTCTCACGATTTATCTCTATATAAAGCAATTTTTGAACTGCCATAATCAAAACACACGGTACTCACCCATTTGGCTCTATTGAATGAAATAATGACTGTAACTGTTGAATAAGGATTTTATCTTAAAATTTTTGACCACAGACATCACTTATGTACTCTAGGGACTTGATCAGGGTCACCTAGTGCACAAAATAACGCCTTAAAAATAAAAAATTTCTGCAATCATAACATGCAAATGTGTACCAACATCTGAAAATCACCTGCAATGACTTTTAACCAACATTAACGTTAAGACGATGAAATCTGATTTAGGGCAGAGGCTCTCTTGATGTTAATAAATTCTGACATACTTTCCACGACACTGCATCTAAGAGAATTACTAATCAATCTCTTCTTAAAGATTACAGTACTTGTGACCTTAAAAACCAAAGCTCGCCACCGCTACGGAGTAAGTGTTTAAAAACCCTGTACGTGTCGACTATAAGTAGGACTGTTTCCCAGGAACACTCTCGAACTCTAAGTGGACCCAAACTGGATGCCATTTATCTTTTATACTAGCCCTTTTCTAGTGGCCCATTATGGTACATCTGATTATTCACTGCGCGCGCAAAACAAGCGTGGCTGCTCCGTTCCAAAACCCGGTCACTGATATCGTTATAACTTCTGCAAACAACTCTTATAGAAACGTGAAAAATAATCCGGCATTGACCTCGGATGTCAGAGCTTGCCTCAATCTTTACATTAACTTTGGAATGCCATAACTAATGCAATCTGGAATCAATTAGACTTATCATAAGCTCCTTTAAACATTTACACATAGCACTTTATCCACTTAAAATAAATAACTGAAATACCTTGAGAAAAAAAATTCACGAAAATGAACAAAACATAATATGAAATTCCAATTCTGAATATTATGAACGAGTGATATTGTTATAATTATTCTGTAGTCAAGAGTTACAAATTTAAAATATTACAATGATGAATGAGCGATTAATGAATGAATGAGAGAATTATTGAATGTTCAGGGAGGGGAAATTTTTTTTAGAAAGTTACTGTCTGAATGTTTTCTTTCCTGGTGTTGCATTGGAACTTTGGCGGTCTCTGTCGTCCAGCAACAGAGAGATTGGCGACGATGATAATGTCCAGGAAGGAAGGAGGGCGTCGATAGGATTCAGCGACTGGTTTGATTTCCGATGACGTGATAATGAGGAATTGTTCTCTGACAGACAGGAAAGGAACGCGCCGTCAGAACGGTCTGAAGACGATGTTTCCTGGCGAGATGACATCGGCGTGGTACAACGTCGCGTCGGAAACACGACAGCTACTGAAGAATGAAGACGGTTGGCGATGAACTTTGACGGCAGGTTGACAGACGCAGAGCCATTCAGAACTCTGCTGAGACACAGACGTGGAATTCTGCCTCATTGTAGACTATTGACGATGAACGAAACTATATTGATACTGACTGCGATACGATGAAATGGACGTTGACTGGCGAAGACGAAGTTTTTGTGACCCCGCTGCGTTCTCAGAAGGGGCGGCGGTGGGGACGAGGAGGCGAAGACTAGCAGACGTTGCGTTGACTGATGTTTCCGAATGCACGTTTTCCCGATGATTTTCTGGGGTAGTTCGAGAATTCATTTCGACTGAAATGCGACTGTTTCAGCCCTTAGATGAACGTTGGTTCGCATTTCTCACGCGCCTTCAGGTTGATAGAACTGATCGACATGATAGGTTTTCGTTGATTTTTCTGCTTAACGGTGATCGAAAAAGTTGTCACTTCGAGCAGTTTTTCTTCCGAGCATTAAGTAGATGAAAAAGTCTGTCTGCTCCAAAGCTGACAATGTCCAGTTATGTCACGATTTTCATCCATGAACCTCACGGCGAATTGTTCGACGATACGAGAGGCTTGGAGACGAGGGGATTATCGTACCCCGATACGACACCAATTATAGTAAACGGGAGTTTAGGCCCGTCTACTATATGGGGAACCCAGCTCACACGAGAGTCTTATGATGATGGAATTGACTGCTCGGTTCGCCGTGCTATCCTCTGACCCTGTGTAATATCTCAGAGTTTTGATGTCGCCAGCGAGTCAGAGGAAAGCCGTCAGCTGCCCCGAACTTAGTCTTTTATTATAGATAACATCCAATAAGAAATCAGCGAATATCATTACAGCCAATCCGTATATACTATATCTAACAGACATGCGGTGAATAATGGTAATAATTATGAAGGCGACTATTAAGGTCCGCCTCTGCACTTCTTTACTATACTTCTATTTAGCCTCTAGGCTCGTGCCTCCCCGCCACGTTCTGAGAGGCTACCATGCGGGAAGAGGCATATCCAAGGGTTTGGGCCCCTTCAGTTTTTCATCCATTTTTACGCCAATGCTCATGAAGGCTGGGTCCACCTGTTCTTGATGGACCAATAGTTGTATTTGAACAAACCATTGAGAAATTGTGGGAGTGGGTAGGTAGTATGATGGATGAGACAATTGAATATGCGAAGAACTCATTTGACGACCTTCTTTTTGTTTGCCGGAGACATTTTCCCGGAATATTTCCATGAGAACCTCTTTTCCATTTACGCCACTGCTACTCACCACTCTACTAATTATAGCTCTGTATTCAATTTCCATTCGCTAAAATTGTATTCCAACTACAAACAGCAAAGCACATTTGACGGTGTACATAATATTATATTACATATCCGCTATGTCTTAATCAGACTGAAGAAGCCTTAAATTTCTACTGCTAAAAAGAATGTGATGTTAACATCTCTGTTTGCGTTGTATTTATTTTCAGAATTGTCAGCGGGGAGACTTAACAAGTCCAGAATTAAAGAAGGAAAATGTTGCTTCCATTGCCATTAAATATTATTTTTACATTTTGTGATTTTGAATATACTTTGTATGTTACAGTTGTTTTGAGTTTCAGGTATTTCTCTGTTTTAGCTGTTTCAGTACATTGAAAGTTTGACGCTTGAATTTTGTTATCTAAATTCGTTTAAAAACCTGCTTAGTTTTTTAAATGTAATTGCGATGGTAATAACATAGTTCAAACTGCTTTTTAATCTAAATGTTTGCGAACTAGATTTGTCAAAAAAGGGGTTCTACGGAACTTTTCTGCCTCTGACTTAGACCTAGACGAAATTTGAAGCTTTTTCTGTCTCCGGACACTTTTGGTCATGAGTCTCTTGGGAACTAGGTACCGATCCATTACGACAAAAAATGAATAAAAGCATTATTTTTGCAGCTGACAATACTGACTCTACAATTTTAGCTTTGTTGTTAACGAATGCCTAACAAATGAATAGTAATAAATACTGTAAGCTTAGTAATAATAATAAATAGTTGCAGTAGCCTAATAACAGTAATAAATAGTAATAATAGTAATAAATAGTAATAATAATAAATAGTAATAAACATTTCCGAAATTTTTAGAAAAAGTGCAGCTATTTTTCTCGAAATTTCCGGCACCGCAAACAATTTCCGGAAATTTCCGAGCTCTCAACTCTACTCTCGGTGCTTCGTTCCTGAAGGACTGAGGAGAGGGGGTGCAGCCGGAACATTGTTCAGGGGCTCATGGAGCTCTTAGGGGCCCGATGTAGCATATTATAATGACTCCCATATAATAATAACTCCCCACTCATTATTATATATATAATAAAGACTCCCCCTCATTATTATATATATAATAATAACCAGTGATGGGTAATTCAATTACTAATTCTAATTAATTAGCTAATGAATTAGCTATCTGTCTAATTCTAATTCTAATCAATTACTCACAAAATATTGCTAATTCTAATTCTAATTCTAATGAATAGCTTGCTAATTGTAATTGTAAAGAACAATTAGTTGCCTAATTAGCACACTTGCTTGTGTCAAGTGCTTTGGACTCACGATCCAAACTCAAGTGGATAGAGAGTTCTGAGGAAGGATATTTTGTTCAAGGACAAATTAAACGTCAAGTAAATTCAGTCTCAAAGCAGATAAATAATACACCTTTGACACCGGCTATGGACAATGAAAAATCAGTCACACCTCAAATTAAGTCCCACAACGATCTATTTGGATATATGGAAGAAACTTTGCTGACGTGAACAGAAACTGAAGAGCTCCAAAGTTACTTAGATACTCCAAGCAATATGAACACTAATTGTATTTCTTTTTGGGAGGACCATAAATTGAACTTTCTCTGTTTATACCAGCTGCATTTGCAGCATCATATTATACCGGCCACATCTGCTGCTATTGAAAGATCATTTAGTGCAGCTGGATTTATTCTTAATGATAGGAGAAAATGAAATCGATTAGATGATACTTTGTTTGAGTCACTTTTACTTGCGAAATGCAATTCTGATATAATCTAGATTACGGAGGATGAAATTAATTTCCGCCGTTACATTAAAATGCATTGCAATTTTTATCACTGCATTTCTAATTGCTAATTCTAATTAAAGTAGAAGGTATCTAATTCTAATTCTAATTAATGGGTTGTGAAATTTTGCTAATTCTAATTCTAATTGTAATTGTAAAATTTCAACTAATTCTAATTCTAATTAATTAGATAAAAAAGGGCAATTACCCATCACTGATAATCAATCAATCAATCAATCAAGTTTATTTTTCTCAACATACTGATGAGTACAAATCAACAAAAAAAAGACAAGCTTAGGTTAATTAAACTATTAAAGTATAATACATGAATGTCCATTTGCTTGTACATACTTTAAAGAATAATGTTTCAAACTCATAGTACAGAAATCAGTTGAGAAAAAAAGGATTGGCCTAAGGGATTTGTATCCTGTACAATTGGCCAACCTCAAAGTTTGTAATAATATGACATATAAAAGTCTTTAAATGATGGAAATTAGGAATTATTTAGGGATCAAGTAGGAAGTGATTTAGTTTATTGGATGAAAGTAACCACAGATAGTACATATAGTCATATTGATTGTATAAAATGTAGTTAGTACATATAATGTATAATAAAGGTATTTAGTGATCATAATTGAGAATTTGAGTCAATATTAAATAATTTTAGCCAAGAGAAAATTAAGTTTGCCATTTTAAAAGAAATATTTTTAAGTTAGTTTTAAATGAGGTTAATTGGTTTAGATTTTTTAGATCAGGAGGGAGGCTATTCCAAATTCTAGGTCCAGAAAATTTGTTAGTAAATAATCTGGCATTAGTAGATGCATATTGAAGATAGATATTATTACTATTTCTGAGATTGGGTTTACATTTAATGTTTAGATTATCAAAGAATTTGTTTGCATAGAAAATATTGGGTAAAAGTTATGTAGATATTGAAATATAAATAAGGCAGTTTGCTGTTTATATATATTTTCAATTTTTAAAATATTATATTTATTAAATAGATTGGTTGTATTAGTATAATTATTTTCTTTAAATATTAGTCTTATTGCTTTATTTTGCAGAATTTGGATTTTGCCAATAGTTGATTTATAAGTATTTGCCCAAACTATATTGCAATAGGTTAGATATGAATGAATAAGAGTAAAATAGAGTTGCCTAAGAGCAGAGAAGTCAATCATATCTTTAATGTGTCTAATTATATTGAGATTTTTTGCTATTTTATTTGAAAGTTCATTTGACTGTTCTTTCCAGTTTAGGTGCTGATCGACTATTACTCCTAGGAATTTTACAGAAGATTTTTTGGTTAAGGTAGTGCCATCTATCTTTATTGGATCAAGATTGTACAAATGAGATTTTAGATGGAAATGTATGAAATTAGTTTTTCAAGATTAAGAGCTAGTTTGTTTATTTTAAACCAATTTGATATTTTTAATAATTCAGAATTGACAAGGGCAACCAAATCTTTCAAGTTTTTATGACTAGCAAATAAGTTAGTGTCATCAGCAAACAATAAAAATTTAAATAGCGTTGATGTATTAGGTAAATCATTAATAAAAATTAAGAAGAGAAGAGGTCCTAATATAGATCCTTGGGGTACTCCATATTTGATGTCTTTGATGTCAGAATTTTGGGAGTTTACCCTAGTAAATTGTTTACGGTTAGTTAGGTAGTTAGAAAACCAAGTTAGAGATAGACCTTTAATTCCATAGTATTCAAGTTTTAGTAGTAATATTTTATGATCTATTACATCAAATGCTTTTTTAAGTCTAGAAAAATACCTATTGAGTGGTTGTGAGATTCAAAGTTTGATGTTACACCATCTATTAAGTCTAAAATGGGCATATATGTAGAGTTATTTGGTCTAAAACCAAATTGGAAGTCAGATAACATATTATATTTATTCAAATATTTGATTAATCTGATAAACATAGCCTTTTCAAAGATTTTTGCGAAAATAGGTAAGTTGGAGATTGGCCTATAATTAGATTCACTAGACTTTGTACCTGATTTATATATTGGAGTGATTTTCGCTAATTTAATTTCATCAGGGACAATACCTGTTAGGAAAGAAGAATTTACAATATCAGAAAGAATTTCAGCTATGAATTCTGCACATTCAATTACAACATTTTGGTTAATGTTATCATATCCTGAAGAGTTTTTATGTTTAAAATTTTTAATGATATCTTTAATTTCATGTGGAGTAGTAGGAAAAATTTGAAAAGTATAATTTTTAGGATTATTTGTAAGATATTCATTAGGTGATTTCATTTCCAGAGTTGGTTGAATTTTTGATGCAATGTCTGATCCAACATTTACAAAGTAATCATTAAATCTATTAGATATATATGTACTGGGACTTGTGTTAGTGTCACAATTCTCCAGTGGTTTAAGTAAAATTTCACTTTTTACACTATTTTTATTATTTAAAATATTGTTTATGGATTTCCAAATATTGGAGTTTGTATTCTTAGAGTTTAAGAGTTTATTGGAGTAATAACTTTTTTTAGCTTTTTTCATTATTGTTTTAAATTTGTTATTGAATTTATTAAAAGCATTCTTATTTTCACAAGTTGGATTTTTTAGATAATGTTTGTACAAACTAGTTTTAGTTTTTACTGACTTAAGTAAAGCTGAGGTCATCCAGGGCTTTTTAAATTTGTTAGCAGATGTAATAGATATAATAGGGAAAGATTCATTATAGTGAAGTGTAAAGATTTCTAAAAATAAAGATAAAAATAAATAACTCTCTCTATATTATAATAACTCCCCAGAAGAAGTAGGCCTATCGCCACTAAATTCAATTTTAAATGTTAGGCCTAATTATTTACAATAACAAAAACTATGCAAAAGAAAATTGATGCATTTAAAATGTGATGTTTCAGAAGGATGCTAAAAATCAGTTGGATGGATAAAATAAGTAATGAAGAATTTTTGAAGAGAATGGAAAACAGAAAGACCCTGATGAAAGAGATTGCTAAAGGGAAAAGACAGTATGCTGGTCATTTAATGAGAGGATTATGCACACAGCAAGCTCTAAATGTCTTGGAAGGGAAATATGAAGTTTTAGAATTGAAAAAAGTCTAATTACTTTATATATATTATAAGTGAAAACTCGTTATCGGAATAACATGAAATTATATGAAAAACAGCAATGATAGATACAAAACATGCAAAACAGAACTGAATTGCATTAATAAACGTTACTAACTTAGTAATGAAGGCTTCTTTTATGAATGTATATTCCAAACCGCTACATAAAACATCTAATATTACTAATGTTTCTAAATAAGAACAATGATCATGGTGAAGGGTGCTGGTGGTGATGGTGGCTACAAACAATTCAGAAGCTACAGGAAAAGTAAGTATGTAATAAGCAAACATCAAGTGGAGTAACAACAATGCCCTATTTTATGAACAATAAAATAAGTCCCTCTTAATAATATTAATAATAATAATCATGAACTGATTATGGTGGCATATCGTACAAGTACTACTAGGACACCTTACAACTAAAAAAAACAAACAGTATATAAAAATTTAAACAAGCAAGTGAAATATCGTCAATTTATATAGCGCTATCGGAAAATTCCGTTGCAGCTGCTTAGATTGGATGCACTACGGTAAGGTGATAATGATTGCCTCAACTTTATTATTAGTGTGATTGAAAGCCAAGCTTCTGTTGCAGTAGACCCCCATTTTGAACACAAGATATGAATAGTTACCATATCTGAACATCCAAGTTCACCTTTCTGAAATGCTGCTAATTACTGGTTGTTATCTCGAATAATGAAAGCAGATTTTCTAGCGTACCCAGAGATACAATTGTCATTCAAATCGGTCCCGATTTGGAAAAGTTACAACCAAGATACAAAGGGGTCCCGATTTAATGAGACACCGTGTAGTCGTGGTCATGTCATTTTACTGTTTAATTCTACATTGGCGTCAAATATAAAAATGCCGCAAAAACTGTATTGCGCGTAGCCACGTGGACCCGACCAATGTTCAAGATGGGACCGGTCATGGAACCCTAAATCATTTGCATGGAAGGTCAACCTCGGGCAGAGAATTTAAGAATTTGACGAACTCAGGCCATCAATGAGCATCATTTCTATGGTTGCAACAGAGGGTGCTCGGGGCAGGGAGAAGATATCTCAACCAAATATAGTCCAATTATCAAAATTTGATTTATTTTGTTCCAATTATATTTCCCTACAACTGTGCCGCTCACAAAAGATAGATTACCACTGATAATGTTTTGCTACACAGCTTGGAACCAAAGCAATTTTTGGAGGGAGGGTTTGTTTTAGGTTGGAAAGTGGACCCCTCTCTCGCAAATGTTTGAATTTTTTACACGGATGGCTTGAAAGAGGAATAAAATTTCAAAACATTGTTGCAAACCTCATCTTTTTGACTTTCAAAGAACTCAAGCGATTGCAAATTGAATACAATGTTGTTATGCGATTATGCGGATTATGCTACAGAGGATCCCGCTTAATCGCATACCGCTTAATAGCATAATCCGCATAATCGCATAACAACATAAAAAGCCGAACCAGTGTTTTGTGTATCAGACGTCCCGGTTATTCGCATAGCCCAGTTAATCGCATAAGCAAGGCTTGCACGACACCTATGCAATTAAGCGGGTTTCACTGTATTAAGCGGTATGCGATTAAGTGGGATCCACTGTATCTTGAGACTGCGGATTAACCCCTTAACTGGGGATCCCGGATATATCCGTCCATTTTACATTGAGTTACAGTTAAATACACGGTTAATGGGTTAATGCCTACAGAGGCAAATAAGTAGAGAGAACGGGGAACGGTGATCCCAACGGCCACAACTCGAACTGATGATGATGATGATGATGATTATCTTTATCTTTATCTTCTTGAAGACTTCTATAGCGCCGTACGCACGACGAATGTCGAAGTCAAAGGCGCTTTGACATACTTTGGCATGCCGATGGCGAACGTCGGATAACAGAGACAGCGTAAAGTCAGCCCTGATGGAAACGACGGAAATCGCCGCCCAAACGCCCACGGCAGCGAATCCCGTAGAAAGGAGCCTTCCGCTGTAGAACCGTCCGCACCAAGCACGTCAAAGGAACAAAAACACGGGATGAGTTGTTGAAAATTCCGCGGATGTTGTGAGAACTGTCCGCGAGGCGAGCCACACGGATAATTTCTGAGATGCGGACTCCCGTGAGTAAACCGTCGTCGATCTAGGTGAATCCGACTTTGGATGGAATTCCAGGTTACAAATAGAACGGATGTCGCAGCATTCCCGCACGGGTATCTAGTCTGCAGTTCTGCCAGGCCGCGTTGATAGAAAAATCGCAAAACAAGATGGCGGACCAGACAGGCGACGAATCAGCGACTAAACCCGTCCTAATCCACCCGAGAAAAGCGCAGAGGACCTTCCGAAAATGACGGGAAGGTCACTACTCGCACATTTTGCGCTAAAACGAGCGCAAAATATCGTCGAACCGCCCAGAACGGCGCTTTTCCGAGGCATGCACAGGAGCATGCTTGGCAGCCGGAAACGGCGCCACCGGAAACTCAAATGATGATGATGACGACGATGATGATGACGATGATGATAAAAAGAGCAAGCCGTTGTCCGTTTTCAGGTCAGAATGGATAACTGAATGCCTCTAACTTTATCAGAATGTCTCTAGTTAATTAATTAATTATGCCACTCGTCCCCTCATCTGTGTCACCTCCATAAATGAGCACCATTCCATAATAGACATTATCACTGAACCAGCAAATTGACAATTACTAAAACAGGAAAAGAACACAAAGTACGAGGGAGTGTGGATACAAGTGAGGAAGCGCCTTATGATCGGTGAAACAACAAACAACGAAAGGAGCAGAGGTAGTAACGGTGGCCGTTAGAAGCGACTAGAGAGGTAGAAGGCGGGGACGAACAGACTACGCGCCTTGACGAGCCTTAGCCCGTGTAGTGAAATCGGGCAGAAGGCGTATCTGTATTGATCAGTCAGAGGGCGTTGCATATTATTCGTTTCGCCACAATACGTTTAGATCAATCGACCCATTGCATGCTCAATAGAATCAGAATACTAGTCTAAAGGGAGACTGCGCTGACGTTGTTTATCTGCTCCATGGACATCTACAGTGTAGGGGTTGGACGGAGAGCCTTACAATTCTTCCAACTGTCTTATTGGTTATTACTTTAACTCCCTTTACTGCTTTAACTCCCTTTACTGCTCTTATAGCCAGTGCTATGACTCAGCTATGCATGGGTTTGGACCAACTGTCCAGACACACAGCCGTGACTAGATTAGCAATAACCATTAACCAGTTGTCTGTATTCTGTGGTCTGGCATATATATATATGCTAATAAGATTGGCAACAGACACATTGTCAGCGAAACCACATCTTAAAATTCATTTCCTTTAAACCATAAACGATTGTTATATTTGACTAAAACGAGTGTTTTCTAATATTTTGAAAGAACATTTTAACAGTTTAACAGTAAAACTACTTCGCAAATATACGGCATATTAACTCTATAAGACCATAGAACATTCAAACTACTTAATTTATCTTGTTCGCTAGTGACTAGGGATGTAACTTTTCCGGAAAAGTAGAATGGCCGGAAATATTTCGGAAATTTCCGGAAATTTCCGAAAATTTCCGGAAAAGTTATAAAAACCTTCAAAACTTCTCTTTTTTAGAGGTAAACAGACAGCAGTGGACAAAATTAATTACCGCAGGTCCCACGGCTAAGAAAACGAAGTTTTATTATATATTTTTGGCACATAGGGGGGAAATTGGTCGAAAACGGGTTCTCCGATATTTTAACGAGATCTCGCCAATTTAAGTATTCTACTTGCTGCTCAGGGAACCAGCTTCCCCTTATGAATATTCACGAATGTGTCGCATCGAGTGCTGGCGAGAGTGCGAGACTATGGGTAAAAACCGTAAAATAAACAAGTGTTTAGTTTTGTTTTGTGACAATTCGATAATTTTTCGCCTAACATCGAGATTTAATATAGTTTTAACAAACCAGACAGCAAAACGGCGTCGCGTACTCTGGTAACTGGTTCTCTGCGACTTCCGACTCAGACATTATATAGCGCTACCATACTGACAGTTGTTAACTTGTTAATAAATGCCCAACAAATGAATAGTTATAAATAGTAATAATTATAAAAAATAATAATAGATATCAGTAACAGTAATCAGTAGCAATAAATGTGGCGACCCCGTCGGCTCGCGGTCTCGTAGCGCGGCCAGCGGTCGGGCGGCCCCCAACGCCCGCTCGGTCTCCCGATCGCCATCAGCCGCCGACTCTGCCTGATCGGCGGCGTCACGTTCCCTTTCCGGCTCTTCGACATCAGAGGAGGTGTCCGCGGCTGCCGGGCAGGCAGCACACTGAGGATGGCCGCTCCTCAACGTAGGGTTCTCGTTTCCCTCCTCTGATTCTCTATCCGTTCCGGCACCGGCCTCGTCCGAGAGACCCTTTGACTCATGCCTCTTATCGCTGGCCACCGCTTGGTCTCGGCGCCTTAAGCGATTGCGATAGGTACTCCTGGTCTCTGGCTTCGACTTGGCCCCACGTCTCTTCATTCTCGGTAATCTGACCGTCTTCCGCTCTCTTATAGACAGGCGGCGTTGTCTCTTTGCTTCCTCACGCTTTCACCAAATCCAAGGTTATCCGTGCCTGAATGGACGGCGGTCCACTCTTTCCTGGCCGTCGATTCACTCAAACTGTCTCCCCGCGCCTTTACGACAGGCGGGCGTCTGTCTCCTCCCTTGGCTCAGAATTGACCTCCTGGGCACTAACGTGACCTCAGGTAGGCGAGGTTCATCACAGCCAAGGCTCACCTTCACGGACAGTGCGCTGAGACTCCGGCGTCACAGCGACTTTCAAAGACACGCACACAACTTGCCTTTATTGGTTTATTTTTATTTATTTATTAATAAACCAAGCAACAATGACAACAATGGCTACAGTGGCAACACTGGTAACACGGACAAAGACGCGGTAGCTAGACGCAGTCCGGCAGCCACAATAACTAGCGCACAGGAACTGCAATCAATAGCCTTTGATACGTCAGTATGAAACGATAAGCTTTAGCACTTTAAACGGGCTCCAAATACTCGCTTTCAATCGCTGTGCTTTCTTTACTCTATCGCTTCACAGTATAAGCGGCCACACTGCGAAAAGTACATGTGATGTTAGTGACTGACAATAACTAAAATTTTCAGAGTTTTGAAACTTTTTGACGGACACTTAGGCGGATTTTTCGTCTACAGTCTGTATTTCCGCGTAGTTGCCGTCAATAGGAAAAAGTAGGGACTTGCTTAAGAACGTTTTCCTTAGCGGTGATCAGGGGCTTCATCTACGGCTAAGCGACGCGGCAATCGCTCCTGCTAGATGGGCGCGCGTCTCAAGCGGACTTTAATTCAACAGCCGCCCGCGTCCGCCTAGTGACGCGGGCTACATAAATTCCCATATTTCGGAGATTTTCGATTTTTAGAACTAGCCCTTGAGGGCGCTCGCTCCCAAATGTCCCTATCTATGCTTTTTATCCGTCATGAAGCTTAACTTCGGACCCACCCCTAGCGTCGTCGGCGGCGGCGAAGGGCGCATCGCCGCCGGCGACGCGCATCGCCGTCAGGACCTTGTTCCCCGGCCGCCGCTCCTTAGGCGGAATTTCAAGCTGTAGGGCCACGTCCGCTTAGATGCCGTCAGAGCAGGACCTGGGAGGCAGTGTCGTCGTTATCGGTGGTAAGCGACCCCGTCTACGGGCCCAGCCCTCGCTAACCACCCCTGGTAGTCCGGGCGCCAGTGTTCAGGCGTACGCATCGACTACACAGCCGGCCGACCGCTGCGTTCTCTCTCCGTCTTTCCATCGCTCCAACCGCCTGTTCCCTTCGTCAGCAGCCAGCCAGTCGCCGTCTCCGCGCAGCCTCTGTCACACAGGCGACGGTCTTTCAGCGGCCAAACTCTCTAGTTGCTAAAGACCGAAGGCTCGGGAACCATAAGTCGTTGCCGGTTTATACAACTTATCTCTCGGTCTTTGGGCGGCCGTGGCGATTCTAATAATTTTACCGAAGCCTTAGCGTCTTAGCCTAGCGCGTGCTCTGTCCGTTTTACATGAATTAAAACTTTATTAATTAATTAACTAACAAGTTATACAGTTAAGCAAGCGATCAATAATGATAATAATGATAATAATAATAATAATAATAATAATAATAATAATAATAATAATAATAATAATAATAATAATAATAATAATAATAATGCTATCTGTGGCACATGGTCGCCACACTCTCCCCTGCTCACTTGAGATGCAAAGCATCTCTGCAAACCATGGTGATACGACACGACAGTCGTTAATTTAACCTCCTCTACTTAAGATGGCCAAGAGTACCAGGGTCTTAACTCACTGGGACAACCCGTGCAGGGAAGGGACCTGAACTCTGCGGGAACAAGTCATCCGCTTCTGTTCCCCCTACCTACCACACTACCCAGGTAACTAGAGAAAGGACATGAGTGGTCTCTGCGATACTTAAGCCTCCCGACGTGCAGAAAGGGCGAGGAGTTTCACCACCGTCACCGTTTCCGATACCCAAAGGACATAAAAAAATTTTAAAAAAATAAGAAAATAAAAAATTACAAGAAACAATCCTAATTAAGCGATTTCCTTTGTTCGCTTAATATGCTATTTAAATTAACATGACTTATCTTAACAACTGCAGTTAAGCGGTGTTCTTTTGCACGCTTAACTCTAGATTCAATAAAGAAAGCAATGACGACGATGCACAATTATGCAGTAAAATGCACAATATGCGAACAATCAATATATGCAAGCAGTGAAAACTAAACAGTTCAGCGATTTTCATTAGCTGGCTAAACCTAAGCCAAGCGCGTAGCGGATCACAAAATAGCCAATTAAGGCGATAAACTGTCACAACTAAGCAATATCAGTTCACCATAAAACATTTAAAGACTAAACAAACACGGGTAAACAAGTTAAACAGTAAGAGTCTGTCTCTCTTAGCAAACAATAGAACGTTCCAACAAAGCGCAATGAAGCGTCCATTCGCTGACGTTCGACAAAGTTCGATCCATTGAATCGCGGGGCGTCTCGACCGTCTCTAGTTGCCATCTGAAGTCATTGTTCCATTAAACGAACCCGTCCAACCAGCGAGGTGGACGAGATTTCCAGGTCCTGCGATCGGTTTCCGCTCTGATGACCTCAACCTCATCGTCCGCTGAGAATTCCGGCTCGGGGTCTTCCTTCGCAGACTCGGTTGTTCGAGGTTCATTGTCACCGCCCAAAGGCAGTTCGATATCCGACAACGTTTCCGTTTCGATGGTTTCAGGTAGCCACGACTTCGGAGCTTCCCCTCGGAACCGTTTCAATTTATCCACGTGCACGATCAAAGGTTTCGAAGTGCGACCTTTCTGGATTCGATACAGTACCGGGCCCAAAACGGTCAAAACCAAGAATGGTCCGGTAAAGAATTTGGCCCACTTTGCTTTTCGCCCCGTAAGCACTCTTGGATGATAATAGTAGACCCAATCACCCTCTTTGAATCTCGCGGGCCTCACTCTTAGGTCGTACGATTTCTTCCTTCTCTCGAATGTTTTCTGTAACTGGTCTCTCACCAACTGGTACGCATTATCCATTATCTCCCGACGGTTAGCAACGAATTCTTCCACATCGGTCTCTCGGTCCTCTGTCGGAGACACAAGTAGATCGATCGGCGCATGGTTCTCTCTACCAAGAAACAGAAAATTCGGTGTTCTCTTGGTCGATTCGTGTTCCGTAGAACGATAGGCAGCCATGACATACGGTAAATGAACGTCCCAATCCTTCTGCCGTTCAGACACGACTTTGCCCAAGAGCATGTTCAGCGTACGATGGAACCTTTCGATAAGTCCATTCCCGGAAGGATGGTACGGGGTCGTGCGTATCTTATCGATTTCCATTATTCGACACAGCTCTTTGAACAGAGTTGATTCAAAACACGGACCTTGATCTGTCAAAATCTGTCGTGGCATTCCAAATCGTGAGAATACGTGCACCATAAGAGTCTGCGCCACCGTTGACGCTTCTTGATTTCTGATAGGGAGCGCCTCGGCCCATCTCGAAAAATAATCAATAGCAGTCAAAATGTACTTATTTCCTTTATTTGATACGGGATGTGGTCCCGTAATATCGATTCCAAATCGTTCCATTGGTTCGCCAACAAGCACTTTCTGCAACCTCCTTGCTTTGGCGGTTTCTCTCTACGATATCGCGCACAACGGTCACAACACTGACAAAACCGTCTCATGTCTTCCTTCCAGCCTGGCCAATAGGCACGTCTTTGTAGCTGACCAAGGCTTTTTCGAATACCAAAGTGACCTCCCGAGAAACTTGCATGCGTCAGTTCCATAACTTCGTTCCGTAGGGTCTTCGGAACAACTAATTGCCTTCGCAAGACTCGGTTTTCCTTTCCATCAAGCCAATCACGGTAAAGGATTCCATTAATAATAGACATCTGGTTCCAATGGCTAAGTAGCGTTTTCAACTCACCGCTCCTCTGCAAGAAAACCTCCTCTGAAGGGTAGCTTTCTGCTTCTTTCCAACCAACAAGGGACGAGACATCTCGGTCTTCCAGCTGCTTAGATCGAATACTTTCCTTGCTCCATTCGTTCCAAGCAGATAAATCTGCCTCTTCCTTCACCGCGAAAACCGCTTTGATTCGATGGTCAGTTTCTTCAGGGTTCTCTAACCCATCGTGCGGTATTCTTGACACCGCATCCGCGTTGCCATGCTTTGCTCCCGATCTATGAATAATTTCAAAATCGAATTCTTCGATCGTTTCAAGCCACCGAGCTTGCTGCCCAATTGGCTCCGGTGTCTTCCTCAACCACTGAAGAGCTGAGTGATCTGTACGAAGTAAAAACTTCTTGCCCCATAGATACTGCCGAAACTCTTTCAAATAGTATACTACTGCTAGCAGTTCCTTCTGGTTACATTGTAGTTCCTCTCTGCCGGGGAACACAATCGACTTGCGTAACAAATCACTTTCTCTTCACCACCCTGAATCTGTGATAAAACCGCTCCAATGGCGTATCCAGACGCATCTGTATCAATACGTAATCTCCATCGTCGATAGGAAGTGCGAGTATCGGCGATGAAGTTAACCGGTTCTTCAATTCCTGAAATGCCTGTTCGCATTCTTCGGACCATTGAAACGTTACTCCTTTCCTAGTAAGACCATGCAATGGTTTTGCTATTAAAGCAAAATCAGAAACGAACTTCCGATAATAGGAACAAAGTCCAACGAACGACCTCACCTGTCTTACATTCTTAGGTGTCGCCCAGTTCTTCACGGATTTGACCTTGTCTGGATCCGTGGCGACTCCTTCCGAACTCACAACGTGTCCGAGGAACAAGACTTGCCTTTGCAACAAGTGACATTTAGAAGGCTTCAGCTTAAGATTATACTGGTTTAATCGACTGAATACCTTTTCCAACCGTTCCATATGACTTTCCACGTCTTTCGAGAAGACAATAATATCGTCGAGGTATACCAAACAAATATCCAGATTTAGACCTGATAGCACGAGGTTCATTAACCGACAGAACGAAGCAGGACTATTGCACAGTCCGAACGGTAACACACGGAACTGGAAGCATCCTTTCCTTGTAACGAAAGCTGTCTTGTGCTTATCCTTCGGATGAAGCGCCATCTGGTGATAGCCAGCACGAAGATCGAATGTGCTAAACCATTTCGCTCCGCCGAGAGTATCCAAACATTCACTGATCAAAGGTAAAGGAAATGAATCCTTCCTTGTTTTCGCATTCACTTTCCGGTAATCTATGCAGAAGCGTAGGCTACCGTCTTTCTTTTTCACCATGACAACGTTTGATGACCATTCAGAGGACGACGGTTCCACAATATTCTGTTCCAACATGGAGTCCACCTGACGATCGATTTCAGCCAACATTGCTATTGGTTGCCTTCTAAGAGGTTGCCGCACTGGGTCCTCTTTCCGCGTATCAATCTCGTGCTGAATCACCGACGTGTAACCCAAATCATTCTCTGATAGGGAAAAACTTGTCCGGTAGCGCAAGATGAGCTCCCGAAGTGACTCTCTTTGCTCACTCGTGACGCCTTCCACGTTCTCCCACAAGTTTGACAACTTGCTCTCGTCTCCATTTTCCACATGGATAGCATTCGTGACCACCGTACTCGAAAATTCATCCGCACTGGTTTCCGCTTCGCAGTCTTGTAAGACTTCAACCCTCTCCAACTGACACAAAGTTTTCGATGGAATTTCCACCGTTGTTGGTCCCACATTGATGACCCTTATTCTAGGTTCATCGTCTTCTCCATTTATTAACGTTCGACCGACTATTACATTTGCCAGGAGTTCGCTCGGAACAGTTGCCCATTCTGTTTGACATCGTCCCAAATGAGGGTAAACCATGATAGCCGAAATGTCGACTTCTCGGAGGGATGGTACGACAACTTCCCTTTCGATCATAACCTTGCGGCACATGCTCTCCTCGTCCACCTCATGGAGAGGTATTGATTCTGTCCCGACACAGATTCTTCCCGTAGCGAAGTTCCAACTCACTTTATTGTTCTCCAACCAAGCCAGACCCAAAATCAATTCCGTTACTTGTTCGGTCACCAGACAAGGAAGAGCGTACACGTTTCTTCCTAACTTTATTTTGAGGGTGGCCTCGCCCTCTACTTTGATTCTAGTTCCATTCGCTGCCAGCAGGCGTTGCTGAGCCGGTCTAAGTAATTTCTTGTTGACCATATACTTCGGCACCAACGACATTTCACTCCCTGTGTCCAAAAGGCATGGGTGTTCCTTTCTTCGACCTTCCAATTTTCCGAAAACATAAGCCATACGGCTCCCCTTTACTAGATGGTTCTGCACCTCTCTGGTTCCATCAGGTTGACCCGCTTCTTCGCCCACCTGATTTTGACGTTCATCCGAGGCTCGGGCCTGAGGACAAAACCGCTTATAATGACCTTTCTGACCACAGCCAAAACATGTTCTGTCCAACAGTCTACTCTGCTCTCTCGGCCTGTCAACCAGCTCCCGTTTCTGGACAGTGTTTCTGTCGAGAGTCAACTGTTCCAACCTCTCTAAGATCGTTTTCATGTTCCTCTCGACATCGTCTAAACGTCGATTCTGTGGGTCTCTCGTATTCACCTGTTTCGTATTCTTCACTCTCCATGGTTTCCGCTCACCATCGGTACCGAACTTAGAAGCTTTACCGTATGCTTCGAACCGTACAGCGTGCTTGTACGCAATATCCAGACATGACGGCTCTCGCTCTCGTACTTTCTGGGCCAACTCCTGATCGGCTAAAGCGTCGATGAAAGCGTCGCAAGCCACTGTTTCTAACAGTTCATTCGTTGGTCCAGGGTACGCAAGCACCATTAGTTTTCGAATTTCCAACATGACAGAGTTCAAGGATTCTCCCTGAGCTTGTCGATATGTTCGCAATTTCATTCGATAAAGACTCGTCTGATCTTGTGAGCCATATCGCGCACTTAAATGGTCCACCAATGTCTTCCACGTTACGTTCTGCAAATCTCCCATGTCCCACAAAAGCTGAGCTGCAGGGCCTGTAAGAGCACACATGAGTTGGTCTGCCTTTTCCCTCTCATTCCAACCGTTACACCGAGAACACACTTCAAACTTTGCCAGAAAAGCGGCCACTGGTGTTTTACCATCGTACTTCTCCAGCTTGATTCGGATACCGCGGTCTTTTTGTTTACCATCCTGAGAACTCTGACAGCGTAGATCCACCGCTGTTTTATTATCTTTCTTGGATTCCACAGTTTGCTTGCCCCGATAATCAGACTCATCCGAAGTTGACTCGTAGTCACTCGGAGTTTCGGTCCCGTTGTCCGACGATTCAGGTGACTTTGGTCTCGAGTTAATTCGTTTTCCAGCTCCTTTGATAGAGCTTTCCGAGCTTCCTTGTTTTCCGAAGTTCCACGATTGAAGGAGCCGCCCTCTCCTTGTGGCACCCAGAACTTTCTTGCTTTACTGAATTTCTAAATAAGAAATTCTTGTCTGACCTGCCCGCCGTCACCTCTCTCTCATGACGGTGCTTTCCATGTCCACGATTCGCTTCGTCTTTGGATTTGAGCCTACCTTGATCCCGAAAGGCGAGCCCTTCCAATTTGTTCTGCATTTCAATCATTGCCCGTCGGAGGGCAGACAAGTCACGCTTCTCGTTTCCTTCACGGCTGTCCCCTTCTTTCTGAGTCCATTTGGTTCTTCCTCGCGACCTAGCCGCGTCGGCGCCGGCTCCTAAGCAAGCTCTGTCGTTCGAAATAGACCAACGGACTTTGGTTTCTCGCGGCACCAAGGCATTTCTGCCGTAATCTCTCCTGGGTTCCCACATCGACTGATCACCTTCCTCGTTCCCTCGAGAGTAATGTGGTCTATCCACCTCTCTAGACATAGCAGCCTCAGAGTCGGCTCCAAGGTATGCTCTGCCTATGTAGCATTGACCTTCTTTGACACGTAACGGACGATGGCCTTCTGGAGCGTAACGATCTTCAGCCTCTTTTGACATTGCTGCTTCGGCGCCGGCTCCGAGGCGGGTCCTGTCAGCGGATAGCTTCCAATCCTGTTGCTCCCATCGTCGTTCGGATCCCAAACTATCACGGTCCTCACATCCCTGATCTGTCCACTGAGCCTGTGAACTAGGGTGACTCTGTATTCTGGACACTGGTCTGTCTGTCGTTCTGTTCACTGCCCTCTCAGTGTTGGTCACGAGGCAAGGTCTGCCTGCAATATTCCGAATTTCATTCTGACGTGGTGCACGGTACCCTCTCTGCACAACGTAACCTTCCGCTTCTTCTAACATCGCTGTCCCGGCGCCGGCTCCGAGACGAGTTCTGTTATCCGAGTGCGGTCGATTGACGTGTTGTTGATCCCACCGTTCTTCGGTTCTGCGGTTACCTTTGGCGACTCTGTGAGCTTCCGGAACTTGACACCTTCGATCGCTTCGTGAGTCTTCGTTTGGAGGATACACTGCTCTTTCGTACACAGTCGCCTCGGCGCCGGCTCCGAGACGAGCTCCGTACTCAGGGTAGCGATCTCCAACGACGATATTCTGCTTCAGTGTGGTGCGGTTGGTTGCTCTTTCGAACATCGCTGCATCGGCGCCGGCTCCGAGGCAGTTTCTGTCCTCCAAAGTGTCCCAATCCGCCTGGTTCTGTTCACCTTGTCTTTCAGCCCCATAAGTTTTGTAGTTAACCGCACGGTCTCGGTCATTAACTTGAACCGTTCCATCGTCGCTTCCACGCCTCTCGAGGGCGAACCTGGTTTCCCTTCTTCCCCTTTCTTGGAGCGGGAGCTCGCCGTCCTCCCATGAGACTGGCCTGTAAGTCTCTCTCCGTCGACCTGGTGGAGCAATATCCACTTCGGAGTCCTCGTTTCCGATATCTTCCGTTGGCACCTCCGATCGATACATTCGATCTTCGCAGCTTTCTACTGTTTGACACAGTCCTCTAACCGTTCCTGGTACCATAGCAGGCTTGTTCCTGCTTTGATCAAGCTGCGGCGGGCGGTCAACCTCGTAATCTGTCCCTGATTCTGACTCTGTCACAAACACTTGGTCCCTTCGCTGACCGTGGTTAGCTCTCCCAGTGCCGGCGCTACTGAGAAGTGCAAGACCCTGCGGCTGGCGATACTCAAGTTCTCTTATCTGTGACTGGCTGCCTGTTTGCAGAGTTTCAGAAACCGCCCGCCAAAAGTTACTCTCCGGTCTCACGGGTCCCATCGGGAGGCGGTCCAACTTGCGCGTCGACTCACGTACTGGCGCAGACACTTGATCTCCCCGCTGCCTATAACCAGCGTTCTCGGTGCCGGCGCAACCGATATTAGCATTAGTCACTGGCTCACGATCGGTCTCAAGTTCACTCATCTGCAATTGCCTCTGTGGCGGAGGATGCACGCGCTCTTCACGGACCGCCCACCAGTCTCTATCAGTCCTTGGTTCCTCCAACTGGCTCCGGTTAATAGGTTGGCGATCCACTACACGCTGACTGTAGCTGTCTGGCTTCCGGGTGAACGTTTCGTCGATCTCACAGGTCGTCAATGCCGCCTCGGTGCCGGCGCAACCTAGGCTAGCAAATTCCCCAGATCTGTGCAGATCTTCTATTACGTTCCTTCCGCTCTATCTGACCTTCCCGCTCGCCTCGGGGATGTTTTCAGCGTTTTGACCACGGACCACCAACCAATCATTGCGGGATGCCTGTCGTCCCGAATCTGAACGTAGTTCCTCGGTGTCCCTCAAATTCTGACGGGGTGGAATTCTGTTCCAGTCCTCAATATCCATTGCATTTGGCTGGAAGCCAGAATCCACCCCACTTCTGGTACCATTTTGTGGCGACCCCGTCGGCTCGCGGTCTCGTAGCGCGGCCAGCGGTCGGGCGGCCCCCAACGCCCGCTCGGTCTCCCGATCGCCATCAGCCGCCGACTCTGCCTGATCGGCGGCGTCACGTTCCCTTTCCGGCTCTTCGACATCAGAGGAGGTGTCCGCGGCTGCCGGGCAGGCAGCACACTGAGGATGGCCGCTCCTCAACGTAGGGTTCTCGTTTCCCTCCTCTGATTCTCTATCCGTTCCGGCACCGGCCTCGTCCGAGAGACCCTTTGACTCATGCCTCTTATCGCTGGCCACCGCTTGGTCTCGGCGCCTTAAGCGATTGCGATAGGTACTCCTGGTCTCTGGCTTCGACTTGGCCCCACGTCTCTTCATTCTCGGTAATCTGACCGTCTTCCGCTCTCTTATAGACAGGCGGCGTTGTCTCTTTGCTTCCTCACGCTTTCACCAAATCCAAGGTTATCCGTGCCTGAATGGACGGCGGTCCACTCTTTCCTGGCCGTCGATTCACTCAAACTGTCTCCCCGCGCCTTTACGACAGGCGGGCGTCTGTCTCCTCCCCTTGGCTCAGAATTGACCTCCTGGGCACTAACGTGACCTCAGGTAGGCGAGGTTCATCACAGCCAAGGCTCACCTTCACGGACAGTGCGCTGAGACTCCGGCGTCACAGCGACTTTCAAAGACACGCACACAACTTGCCTTTATTGGTTTATTTTTATTTATTTATTAATAAACCAAGCAACAATGACAACAATGGCTACAGTGGCAACACTGGTAACACGGACAAAGACGCGGTAGCTAGACGCAGTCCGGCAGCCACAATAACTAGCGCACAGGAACTGCAATCAATAGCCTTTGATACGTCAGTATGAAACGATAAGCTTTAGCACTTTAAACGGGCTCCAAATACTCGCTTTCAATCGCTGTGCTTTCTTTACTCTATCGCTTCACAGTATAAGCGGCCACACTGCGAAAAGTACATGTGATGTTAGTGACTGACAATAACTAAAATTTTCAGAGTTTTGAAACTTTTGACGGACACTTAGGCGGATTTTTCGTCTACAGTCTGTATTTCCGCGTAGTTGCCGTCAATAGGAAAAAGTAGGGACTTGCTTAAGAACGTTTTCCTTAGCGGTGATCAGGGGCTTCATCTACGGCTAAGCGACGCGGCAATCGCTCCTGCTAGATGGGCGCGCGTCTCAAGCGGACTTTAATTCAACAGCCGCCCGCGTCCGCCTAGTGACGCGGGCTACATAAATTCCCATATTTCGGAGATTTTCGATTTTTAGAACTAGCCCTTGAGGGCGCTCGCTCCCAAATGTCCCTATCTATGCTTTTTATCCGTCATGAAGCTTAACTTCGGACCCACCCCCCTAGCGTCGTCGGCAGCGGCGAAGGGCGCATCGCCGCCGGCGACGCGCATCGCCGTCAGGACCTTGTTCCCCGGCCGCCGCTCCTTAGGCGGAATTTCAAGCTGTAGGGCCACGTCCGCTTAGATGCCGTCAGAGCAGGACCTAGGAGGCAGTGTCGTCGTTATCGGTGGTAAGCGACCCCGTCTACGGGCCCAGCCCTCGCTAACCACCCCTGGTAGTCCGGGCGCCAGTGTTCAGGCGTACGCATCGACTACACAGCCGGCCGACCGCTGCGTTCTCTCTCCGTCTTTCCATCGCTCCAACCGCCTGTTCCCTTCGTCAGCAGCCAGCCAGTCGCCGTCTCCGCGCAGCCTCTGTCACACAGGCGACGGTCTTTCAGCGGCCAAACTCTCTAGTTGCTAAAGACCGAAGGCTCGGGAACCATAAGTCGTTGCCGGTTTATACAACTTATCTCTCGGTCTTTGGGCGGCCGTGGCGATTCTAATAATTTTACCGAAGCCTTAGCGTCTTAGCCTAGCGCGTGCTCTGTCCGTTTTACATGAATTAAAACTTTATTAATTAATTAACTAACAAGTTATACAGTTAAGCAAGCGATCAATAATGATAATAATGATAATAATAATAATAATAATAATAATAATAATAATAATAATAATAATAATAATAATAATAATAATAATAATAATAATGCTATCTGTGGCACATGGTCGCCACATAAATACTAATAATAAACAGTAATAATAATTATAATAAATAACAATAATAATCAACTTTTCCTTTCCGGAAAAGTACCTCAGAAATATCCGGAAATTTCCGGAAATTTCCAGAGGAAATTTTCGGAAATTTCCTAACTCACATCCCTACTAGTGACTTCGTCGAAGTATATTTATTAGCCTATTTCAGAGAAATTTGCGTCTATTCTGATGGGAATGTTGCTGAAATATTATTGAATAATTAAGAAAATTGCAAAATCTAACTTTCCACATTTTCTGGCGTTGAAATCTGAGGTTGGACTGGTAAACCGGATGAGACAAAGTGCGACAGGTAGCACGACAACAGAGCTGACAGTTGCCATGGACGCCAGAGTCTGATCCTACCGAGGAAGAGGACCGCATTATCGTAAACTCCGCCCGTATTGTGTCCAAGGTAAATACAATAGATGGCGATTCCCCGTCTGCATTGCTGCACATGGAAACAATAGAATTTTGGCAAAGAATAAACTTACTTGAAAGCTGGAATCATATGCAGTTCACGACATGCACGCTCTCTGTCGAGACAAAAGCACACAATACTTCAGAAATGAAAACCCAACCTGGGCATGAAAACATTAGGCGCTCTCCCATTGGTATCCTTGTCGTACGAATCAGTCGAAATGCGTTGCTGCCATAAATTAAATTAATTATGTTATTTCACAAGTGAATAACGCAGTCATTTCAATGTCCTATATCAGGGGTCTCCAAAGTACTGCCCACGGGCATGATCCGGCCCGCCGTGGCCTTTAATCCGGCCCGCGGAAAGAATTGAGGATAAGCGCAAATCTATTATAGAAATATCTATTTTAGCCGTCTGTGTCATAGACTGACTTTGAGACTTTAATTATAACTTGCTTTGACTTGCAGTTGTCTTACTCTTTCCAATAGATATACGCTTGTCTCGTCTTTAACCGTCTTCGCTCCGAAGATTGACTGCATTGTGGACTGACTTCTTCCAAGTGTTAGGTCTTCTAGATATACGCTATCCAATGCTAATTAAAGCTATGGTTTGTGTGTGTGAAATGATGGGTTCATGTTTAAAAGCCATCGTCGCTCGTGACTAGGTTAGTTTTTCTAATTTAAATAAGTATTTACATCCTAAATGTCGGCTCAGGGACGAAAGAGGAAAATGGCTATGAGTGCCGTGTGTATAATGAAAAGTGGAATTTTGACTATTTTGTCATTGAAACAAACAAACAGGCACTGTGTCTGATACGCAACGAAACCATTACAGTGCTGAAAGTGTACAATATTCAGAGGTATTTTGAAGCCATGCATTCAGCGTCTTATTCACAATTTACCGGACAGCTACGAGCACGGAAGTTTGAGGCATTGGAGAAGACTTTGTCATCGTGTTTACGAAGAAGGCTGCAGAGAATGAGGTTGCAGCAAGAGCAAGCTTTCGTGTGACTTACATACTCGCGAAGAGAGGAAAGCCATTTTCAGATGAAGATCTTACTAAGAAATGCCTAAATGAGGCAGAGGAAGAAGAAATGTATCCGAAAAATCTGAACGTGTTCTCAGCAGTAAGTATTTCCGCAAATACTGTGGCTCGTCGAGTGGAAAATATTGGACGAAATATCGTGTCACAGCTTAAAGATAAAGCCAGAAAATTTGAATGCGTTTCCTTTGCCCTTGATGAGTTAACAGACGTTTCAGACACATCTCAACTGCTGCTGTACATCAGAGGAATAAGTGTCGATTTTGCGATAACTGAAGAACTTGTATCTGTCCACAGCATGCATGGAACAACGAAGGACATGGATATTTTTACAGAAGTTGAAAAGTCAATGGCTGAATACAACTTAGAATGGAAACAGATGAAATGTATAATAACAGATAGAGGCATAAATATGTGTCTGAACCAAGTAAAGAGCTAATTGGCAGAGCAATTGAGAAATCCGGTGCTTTGAAATCTATGCCTTTCCACTGTAGACCTATTACTTATCTGCAAACGCTGTGTGGAAAGCATCTGAACCTGTCATCTGTCGTGGGGCCGGTAATTTCTACTGTTACAGTAACTACATTGGATCTCATGGACTCAGTCATCGCCAATTTCGTGATTTCCTGATGGAAATCGAATCTGAGTTTCCAGACCTACCTTACCATACCTCACTGAGATGGCTTAGCTGTGGGAAAGTCCTGACTCGATTTTTTAATCTTCGAAGTGAGTTTGAAATATTTTTAAATGACAGGAACCGTCCACTGGTGTTTCTCACGGAAAGTAAATGGCTTTGGAAATTAGCATTTTCAACAGATCTTTTCACGAATCTTAATGATTTCAATATTCGAATACAAAGTGAAACGGCACTCATCTGCAATTTGTACTCCAAAGTTAAAGCGTTCTGCCAGAAATTGGCACTTTTTGATAATCATTTACCAAGACGCTTCTTTAGTCACTTTTCCTGTTGCGACAAATATAGCCAAGAAGCTGTGACTCCCTTTCCACCCTTGTTTGTTCAAAATATCATTCAACTTACTGTAGAGAAAACAGTTCCAGGAAAGTTTCTCTGATCTGGATTTTCGTCAAAAATAAGACTCTTTAAAATACGTTTGACTGTCATTGAAGACTTACCTTCTGATTTGCAAATGGAAATTACTGATTTGTAATCCAGTGATATACTGAAGGACAAATTTAAGGAAGGAAATTTGATAGAATTCTCTCAAGCTCTCCTTGTGATCAGTATATTCATTTTAAAAAAAGTTTGCACGTGAATTCGTTTCTGCTTTTGGAACTACATATCTGTGTGAAAAGATATCTTCTAAGATGAATTACATTAAATCCTGCTATAGATCAGCATTATCTAATGAACATTTAAAGTTCTTACTTATTATAGGGACTATTCATTTAGGGCCACAGTTTTATGCCATTCTGTCAGAAATGCACCAGCTTCATTTGTCTCACAGTAGTTAAAACGCATTTCAATTGCAACTGGTATTCTGCAATATGCATTAGGCACTGTATCGTAATTCAACAATAAATAGGCTGTTATGGTCAGTTATTAATTCGCTGCATAATGTATTTTACAAAATTTATTTTCTTGTGCATGTGGTCCGCGGAGCCGTCAGAATTCAGCAATGTGGCCGCGGCTGAAAACTTTGGAAACCTCAGTCCTATATGGTTGTCATTGCATTGTATGGTTTCAATAGAGCCGACATGATTAGTTTTGCACCTATGCCTCAGTGTTTGCTATGCCAACAGTTACACTCATTTTGACTCCAGAATCGTTTTTATGAAATGAATATGCAATTATGTTTAGAACAACATGAAATCTCCTTGACTACTGTAAATGTTGCTTATGACAGTGCATATACAGCGCTCATCAGTCGGGCAGAAATTCACACTCAGGATAGCCGCAGATTCCGAACTGTTGAATAACAAATTGAACTGCAATCTAACAGAACTTTCACAAGTAGTTTATCTTATCGACCAAACGCAGTTTAAAAACAAACATGAAATTACTGAAAGAAATCACCTTACTCATGATTGTTTTGGTGAACGGAGAAGTTAGTGTCAACAATGTAAGAAGCACATTTTACAACACCGTCTTTGGTGAAAATGGAGGAAGGCTGTGTGCTGTTGCTAATGTTGATTCGCTGACTCAGAGGCATTTGGTCACAGGCAGATCTGCCGCTGAATGCTCAAGACTTTGCATGTACTCCTCTGACTGCATTGCCTTCAATATCTACGATAACGCCACATGTGAATTGGTAACGTGTCAGTCACTCAGAGGTTTTTCTGCTATCGACTCCTGCAGAGCCTTTTTGGTAAGTATCGATTTTCATCTGCATCAGAAAATTTGTCGTCTAAATATCGCGGTTTGTACATTGACATAAATTTTGGTATCGGACGCATACGGAATTCATTGTAACTGTGTCCTCCGTGAATTCCTGGCATAGACCTGAATCACCAACAAATTAGCTTTGAATGTATATCTTTTAGGTTTGAACCTTTGCTGTCGTTCATTTGCAATAGGGAAATGCAACAACAAAAATAGGAAGAAGTACTAACTAATAAGTGCTTGATTAATTATAGCCTGTTTAGTGCCCACTAGAATTGATAACAACGCATTTAGAAAAGAAATGCGTGCGAAATACATTGTGTGTCTGAAAAGATACTGCGAAAAAAACCTGCCAATCCCAAAAGAATGCTACTCTACGCATCAGAATCCTGGGCAATAAAGAAAATAGATTGTCAAAAAATTTTTTTTGATAAAAACTGCGAAAGTGTAGAGGAAACACAAGAATCATCATGGCTCTTCATTTTGCAATGTAAGTTAGATGCAAAATATACAAGCGAGGATGAAAGAGTTTGAAGATACAAAGACCAAACACCGACTTGATAACTTGAATATTTATAAAATGTTCGTTTTGCTTTGATAGGACGTTGAATATGGCTACATGCAATTTATTGGTAGGTCATATATTTGTTTCGTGTCTTCTCGATCGAAATATCATCATAATCATCATCACCATCATCATCAACATCATCATCATCATAATCATAATCATCATCATCATCATCACCATCATCATCATCATCATCATCATCATCACCACCATCATCATCATCATCACCACCATCATCATCATCATCATCATCATCATCATCATCATCATCATCATCATCATCATCATCATCATCATCATCATCATTAACTGTGGGCTCATCGCCCGTTGGTGTATGAAGCCATCTCCACAGTTTTCTGCCATTCTTTTCTGTCCGTTGCTCTGTGGCTAAGATCCTGTAAACTGCTTTTACACTATTCTTCAATATCATCGCACTATTCCTTGTGTGGTCTGCCTCTCTTATAGACACCCTCCATTATTCCAAACATTAGAGCTTTGATCTTTCTGTCCTCTTTCATTCTGCATATGTGTCCAAAAAGATGGAGTTTCCTTTGTTTTACCCTTTCCAGCATGGTTTGTTTGGGCTGAATTATCCTGTTTAGTTCTTCATTTGTAATTTTGTCGACTCATCCGATCCTTAGTATTCAGGGACGTCATTTGGGGGGCGGCAGGGGGGGATTTGCCCCCTCCCGATTTTGAGGAAAATTTTTTTTCTTGTGTTATTTAGTATTTAGTTTTTTACATGTCTTAAAGGAGCGCCTGATATGATGTGGAGTAGTCTAGTCTGAAAAGTAACTAACCGTTATAAACGGCTGACGAGCAAAAAAAGGTCGTCAACTTTTTCGCAAACTTGTACCGGTAACTTGTCAAGTCAAAAGTGTTTTGCTCCCTGAAAAACAGTGAAATGACGTCTCTGTTAGTATTTGTCTCTAACATTTTCTTTCAAAGGCTAGTATATTTTCCAAGTCTTTGGCGATGGTCCATGTTTCACACACACACACACATATATATATATATATATATATATATATATATATATATATATATATATATATATATATATATATATATATATATATTTTGCCCTCGGTACTTCATTCCCGAAGGTCTTATGAAAAAAGTGTCCGGAGACATTAAGAAATTGTGTGGCTAACTCTCGTCCGGTTCGAGGTCTGGAAAAGTTCCTCGAAAAGCAATGGCGTTAAATCGCCGCACAGTGACAGACAATCGTTGGAAGAGGAAACTTCCTTCCCTCTTGTCTCCGGATTGCTGAGCAAGACGACGTCCAAGCTCGTTGAAAAAACAAAGAGCGTCTTGATTTATGGGGCCAAGCGTTTCAAGTGCGATTGGCAGGAATGTGTGCATGGGGGTCAGGCTTTGATATTTTGCTGTTTTTCTGACAGCAGCGGCTTCGGCGGCGGCTCCTGCTGCTAGAGAAGTGGATGGTAAGTAGGTGGCGGCGACTGTGTCCGCCACAGTTGCATCCCATACCAGGCTGCGTCCGGCTTGCCACGGGATCAGGGTCATGCCGTCTGGTCTTCTTCCGTCGGATCTGCTAATACCAGGCGGTTCCTTGATGGAAGGGACCCCCGTTCTAACCAAAGCCCGCTGTACCAGATCGTTCAACGTGGCATGGCGAGTGGTACTCCCTTGGCTCAGGGGACAGGATAGCCCATGCGAGCCGTCTTCCAGCACTTGGGCACCACAGGGGCAGAGATGCTTCTCGCATACGTTGGCGCCCAGGCGGAGGCCGATGATGATTATGATGGTTTCGTCGTCCATTCGCAAGCCACAAGAGGAGATGGGCAGCGCGTGAAGCCAATCGCTGGCGTGGCATGCCGAGACGGCTTTGAGTCGGGCTTGATGATAAGGTCCTGGGTTGGCTTGGGATAGGGCGTCACTGTCCTTTCGGATGAGCGGACGGTCCCAGGTGGACTGCTTGTCAAGTTGACCGGACGTTGGGCATGGAAGCTGGCTCATGAAACACCACTGGTCCATGATTTGTGATTCATGAGAGTCGATGTTAGGGCATGCCCTCACAAGCATGGAGGACTGGAGGGGTCGGGTGCCTGAAGCCGAAGCCAGAAAGGCAGAAGGTGCAAGCATGGACACCCGACGGATCCCCAGACCCCCGTTCCTGATTGGGAGCGTCGCCTGAAGCCACTGACTGTCAGAAAATTGTATATTTAGGATGTTACTAAGGCCTTCACGCATGATGGCGTCGAAGCGTTCTAGCAGCGGGTGACCAGCACAAGGGGTGCAGCGCAATAAGTACAGGAGCTTGGAATGGCTCAAAGAGCTCCTGAGAAGAAAAATGGCGTCCTGCCTTGGAATTGATGGTAGACGGCTCAGTGCCATCTGCAACTCCACAATGCGACAGTACATCACATTTTCAAAAGCGGTGGACATGCTTAAGGGTGCGCCTAGCAAAATGGCATCCTCTTGGCTGGTCTGCGAGAATCGTTCCATAGCCGTGTTGGTGTCTGTCTTTGGACCCCTGCAAATGACTTCGCATTTCTCGCAATTAAGGGCCAATCCTAGGTTTTTACATCCCTTTTCTATTGCTGCAAAGTCCGCTGCGACGTCAATGGTGGGACCGCCCAGGGTCAGATCATCAAGGTAGCCTAGAGTGAGTGTTGAAGCTAGGCTTTTCAGTATGGGTTGGAGAGGAAGACAGAATAAAAGGGGTCCCAGGGGGTCCCCCTGTTGTGGGCCCAGCTGCAAAAGCACCGAAAAGTCGCCAAATTGGAGGGAGCTGGGCTTGCAATATGAGAGGTCGCAGTAAGCCGATATTTCGGGTAGGATATTTCCTAATTCGGCCAGCATGCTATCTCTGAACATGCTGTTGAAAGCGTTCGTGAAGTCTAGCTTCACGAGGGCATGATCCTCAGGCATGTTCAGGATAAAGCGTCTGGCCGAATGTACTGCGGCCTCGCATCCTCCGGGGCATCCCACACCCATCTGAAGGGGTGCAAGATATTTTGACACCCTAGGAAGGGCAAAATTGGGGGCACATTTGGAGGCAAGCCGGCGCCAGAAGTAGCCGATGGCAATTGGACGCAGGCCCCCAGATTTCTTTCGCAGGGCAATCAGAGTACCGCCAAAAAGGATGGGGCGAACCTGATCGGGGCATGTGCATTTTAAAAGATTTGTCAACTCTGTGATGGCAGTTACCAGTCTGCTCCCCACCTCTGGACATGCCACTAGCTCAGCCACCAGTTGTGGCCTCAGACCATCCGGGCCTCCGGAGGAGCCAGTGGGAAAGGAGCGGATTCGCTCTCTAACCTCGTCTTCGGTCACCTGGAGTGGAGGGCATGATGTTTGTGAGGGTGCGGGTACCCTGCACTGTAAACGAAAAAGGTGGAAATTTCCACCTTTTATGGTGGTCCAATATCTACACCCTCAGGGTGGAAATTGCCACCCCGAAATGAAGGTGGAACATTTCCACCCTTTTAAAACACCCTCGACGGTGGAAACTTCCACCTTTTATGGTGGTCCAATATCTACACCCTCAGGGTGGAAATTGCCACCCCAAATTAAGGTGGGACATTTCCACCCTTTTTAAAACACCCTCGACGGTGGAAACTTCCACCTTTTATGGTGGTCCAATATCTACACCCTCAGGGCGGAAATTGCCACCCCAAATTAAGGTGGGACATTTCCACCCTTTTTAAAACACCCTCGACGGTGGAAACTTCCACCTTTTATGGTGGTCCAATATCTACACCCTCAGGGTGGAAATTGCCACCCCAAATTAAGGTGGGACATTTCCACCCTTTTTAAAACACCCTTGACGGCGGAAATCCCCACCATTACTATACAGGATATATATATATAATATTTAATACAATATATAATATATATAATAATATATAATAATAAATATATAACATAATATATAATATAACCGCCAATAATCAAATTAATACAACATAATCATTAATCCATTTCTCAGTATCACATTTTATTACAATTATCCACAAATCATCAAGCCAGATCCAATTTACCAATTTAATATTTCAGTCCACAGATCAAATTAACATCCACAACATTACAAACTATTTAATCTTTTCTCTATCAAACACAGTTCTACGAAATCTTCTACTCCATTTAAACATAGCATCCCAACTCACATGTCTGCTATTCAAATGACCTTCAATCCAAAACAAATCGCCTTTAAATACACATATTTCATCAACATGTGACCAACAAACAATTCACCATATCCACAGATTTGTTTCACCTCAACTAAAAGTCTAATACTTTGCTCTCTGACTGACAGCATCATTTCATCCTTCATACCAACATCAGCATCATTTGTTGTATTACTCACCACATCATAAACTTCATTCATCAAACACCAATCTTCACTCACATTTTCACTCACAACATCAAATTCAATGCTATCAAAACATTTCACTACCTCACCTACAATTTCATCATTTCCATAAAATTGATCCACAAAACACATATCATGTTCAACATCATTCAACATATTAGGAACTTTAGTCCATCATATTTCACATCATCAACATCAAGTTTCAAAAGTACATCATCATCATTTGTTTGATGTTCCAAAACCTTTATCACAAAATATTCCTCACACATTTCAGATTCAGTGATTACAACTTCATCAAACAACCTTAATTGAGATTTAACAACAGTAGGTTCAACTGTCACACAATCCGTACCTTTTACATTTTTCAAAATACCAAACGATACATGACAATCCTTCACATCATCAACAAGTTTTGACACAACAATTCTACTGTCCTTTACACGCTTAATTCCAATATCACGCGATGAACCAACAATAACTTGCCAGTGGCGGCCCCAGGATTTGGCAAGTGGGGGGCCGTTGGAGTGGTAATTTCTAATCATGGGGCCAACCATTTGTTGTTAGGTATGTAGTATTAAGTATAGGGTCCCAAGAGGGAGGGCCACTGGGGGCCAGGCACTCAATAGGGGGCACAGGCCTCCCAGACCCCGTGGAGCCACCACTGTAACTTGCACTGACACATCAGATTCAGCTAGTATATCACTTGTGCTAAGATCAACATAATTTTTATTTACATTATGCATACACTGTAACTGAATTCCTTTTTCCTTTAAGTTTTCACCGAAAACTCAAATGATAATTAGAGCCACAAATCCAACATTGCTTTCCTCTGAATTCCTGATCCAAATTTTCATAATAATTTTGACTTTGCTTAATATTATCAACACCAGTTGAATAGTAAACTAACAAATTTTGTACATTATTGAACTTAACAAGTTTAGCATAATGACTGCTGTTCATACAAGCATGTTTATCTTTCTCTGTATGCTTGTTGTTATGCACCTTTTTCTGTGGCAACAACATGACTATCTAAAAAGATCATAGTATTTTCAAGTGAAGACGGGTACTGAATGTCAAAAAACATAATAACATGCAAACAAAACAACCACAGCTGCAAATGTGTCGGTGCAGTCGGTCAGCACTTGGTTGACAATCAAAACTGACACCGTGGATGCTGGATCTAACAGACAATCATTCTTTGTGTCCATTGCAATGCATAGTTAGATGATGTGTTCAGGTACAGATTTCTTCGACTGCACAAACAAAGTTTAAACCACAGATAGCAAAATTAAGCAACATTACATTCACAAAATGCAGTAAAATTCACTTATGAATGGCTTTCAACAAAGTGATAGTGTTCTTTGAAGACAACATTATACAATTTGATTTGCAGACAATTATCATAGAAATAATTTACAATGGTTCCAAAGTAGTAATTAAATTGAAATAAACAATGCACCAGTTGCAGAACAGACTTTCAGAATTGCAACTAGTAGGCCTATAAACACCACTTTCAAGCTGTTTTTAAAAGTTTCTTTAGAAAAATGTGAAGCGATTAATTCTGATGCGATTAATTTTTTAATCGCAATTAACAGATTAGCGTGTTGACTGCGCATTAATCGTGATTAAAGGACAGCACTAAAAATAACATTTCTTGGCTATGAAACCTGCCAAATTATTAAAATCAACATCATCAACTTGCCAATTCAGTATATTTCAATATATGCTTTACTGATAATGGATATCTGGAAATGATAGATTGCGAAAGCACGTACCATTCTCCAATGTGATAGATTCTTGGTAATTTCATGACCATGACCTTCAACTTTGACTCGGTGCACGATCGACCAACGTAATTTGTCGACCAATCCCAGTTGTAGTCGTCATAACGACAAAAATCCTAAAACAAAAACATTTGCCTTCAATAAGAAATTGCAGCAACCACTTAAATGCACTTCAGTCAGTCAGTCAAATAACCAGTTAGCCAGCCAATTGGTCAATAAATTAATTATAAAATGCTTCAAATGCCAGAGTTCTCGCTACAGTTGGTATCATCTGCTGTGGTGTAGAAGTCATAAAAAATTCAGCAGAAATTTCTATCCAAATATCTTAAAGTTTCTGATTCTAAAGCTTAGTATTTACAAGAAACAAGTCACCATCTGATTTGATGTCCAGCATGCCAGATACTGAGGAATAAATCAACAAAATTAAAATTGCACATCAAATTCGAGGCCAATAAACTGAAAATATCACCATAAAAAGCTAAATCCAGAGCTTTCCATTTTCACCTGACCGCATTTCTTAATCTCATTCCAAACTTTACAAGTCAACGACATTCCCATTTTGTGCCGAGACAAAACAAACTGCTAGACGTCGACCTGAAGATAAAAAAAGAATCCCACTTCATTTTAACCAAATTTCCACTTTAAAACATATAGGATCAATCGTCACGCTTGAAGTTCACACAATCCAGTTCAATAACTTTCTTGATGGACTGTAACATAGGCTGGAATCCAAATATAAAAATTCTCTCTGACTTCCCCATTGAGGCTATATTAAAACTCGTACGTCACAACATGGTTAGAACTTATAACACCAAATTGCAGTTAAGTCAATCGTCTTCTTCTTCATGAACGTTCCAACAAGTCACTACCTTTCACAAGAACACCTTGTCAGATAGCAAAGCACACTTTTAAAAAATGCTTACACAATGATCTCTTTTTATTTGTTAACTGGCTTTTTGCCTTTACCAAAGTACACACATACAGATCACTAAAAGTAAATACCTGAGGTGACAGATCACCATACTTTGGTTTCTTGTCATAGGTTCCGAGGGTTAGGATGTTACAATTGAGGCAAACCCTATAAAAATCGTAAGTGCGCACAAAATTTGAATCATATTCATTGAACACTATTAGTGAACAGAGCGACATGCAGAAAATCACCTTTCAATCTAAATCAAAAGGGCTTTCGATCGAACATTAAATGTTTCCAAGATTTCAGGATAGCAAAGCTGGATATTGATCAAGAACATCTTGCATTCTCGTACCAGTATAAACAAGAGATCTTCTAGGACCAAACAACTGTTTGTCTTCAAGACATGGATAGGATGTTATAAGAGACAGACAGACGATAGCCTGTCTAATCGTTGTGATCTGGAAACGTTTCAATGCAGAGCAATATGGTATTATTTTTATACAGCAAATACAGTAATAATCTCAGAAAATGTGAATAATAGTTACACGAAATTAAATCAATCACCAAATTTTAGAAATTTTCCTCGAGCACAGTAAACTAGCCTCAAATGTCTGGAGCTCTGTACTACACGTGGTGAAAAATCAACATTAATTTTGACTTTTTTCAGACTTGAAGCAAAGCACCAAGTGAACTACACATCATAGTAATTATTATTGTAATCGTATTTGATGTTTAAATTGCGCACTATAACTTTTTGTTAGTTCGCGCTGTCTCCATGTAGTTATAGTTGACCTTTACGGACTACTAAAAGCGGGGCTCCCGTCTAAACAACTGCCAAATCTTTAATCTATTTCAAGTGAAAGATTAGTTACCATCCAGTTTTCTCCGGAAGATGAACAGATACAAAACTTTTCGCTGACTTACCGTTAATACTTAACAATTCGAAATTCAAATGACTACCGGAAGTACTCAGCGTTACCATGCAGGTAGTTATCGCAAGTAATAATTACTGCAAAACAAGTCCAAAAACAGCCCAACAAAAACACGAAATTTTTTTATAGTTATCTTATTATTAATAAAATGTACTATTTGTTTATTGTTTGACCTCATAACATATATACAAATATTTACAAATTTACACATATATATGCATATATACATATATATACATACATGTACACATATGCATATACATATATACACATATATATATACATAAATAAATACATGAATTTACATATATAATCCTGCATCTATACAATACATACATACAGATATACACATCTATATGCATATATACATATATATGCATATATACATATATATGCATATATATATGCGTATATATGTGTATACATGAACATATACATATATATATATTCATATATATATATGTGTGTATATGTATATATATGTATATATATTATACATCAATATATATGCATGCGTACATACTGTATATACTGTACATATACATACATAGATAGGTATATACATGTATAAACATAAATTCTTATATACATATACATAGATATGTTTATATTCATATGCATATATGCATATATATATATATATGTGTGTGTGTGTTTATGTATGCATATGTATTTATATGTACATATACGTATATTTATGTGCATGTGCAGTATATATACATATACATATATACACATATATATGTATATATATACAAATATATGTGTATATATATGTATATATATATATGTATATGTAAATATATGTATAGCTGCCCCAGCTATACATATATTTACATATACATATATATACACATATATTTGTATATATATATATACATATATATGTGTATATATGTATATGTCATAGTTGGTTGTAGTAGGTCATAGTTGGGGCGGCTACAACGTGATACAATAGTGCGATGTTTCTGTGAGCATCTACCTTTAAAGTGACGAAAATCCACCCCAAGGTGGTGACATTCCACCATCAAAGACCTCCGTTCCACCTTTCACATAGATAGGGTGTAAATTTTGGGCATTTCCACCCCAGGGTGGAATATTTCCACCCCTAAGTGGAATATTCCACCTTTTTCATTTACAGTGTGTCCTGTGGAGGAGTTGGATGTTTCAGCATAATCTACCGAAGTGACTGGGGATCCGGAATTACCGGTATATATATATATATATATATATATATATATATATATATATATATATATATATATATAAAACTGCTGAAGGTACAGCTTTCGAGTATTTTCTTTTTGTTTCAGTGCTTATTGTTTTGCTTTTCCAGATCTTGTCCATTGCCGTCAGTTGATCTAGAGCCCTTGCTGCTCTTCTTGTGACCTCTTGTCTGCAGTCTAAGTCATACACTCTCTCTCTCTTTATATAGGCCCTATATATATATATAACATTGGCGTCAGGTAATTTCCATCATTATAGAAAAATTCTTACCGCAGCCTTTGCTATTTTATGCATGTTTTGTAGAGTTCGTGTGGCTCCGCTGTCTACCTCAAAATAATGCCAGTCTACGCATCAGAATCCTGGACAATAAAGAAAAGAGATCAAGAGCGTTCACTTGCCTTTGAAAATAAATGCTATTTGTAGAAAAATACTCAATATAAGATGGCGGCAGAAAATAAAGAGCACAAACAAACGAGAAAGAACCAATGTCAAGACAAACATAATCATGCCAACATTGATGCGGAGAAGAATTAACACACACAAATGAACTTCTTCGGGCAAACATGCATGATGACGACAAAAGACTAGTGAAGAAGTCACTGCTGGTAACCATGGATGGTGATAATCGAAGAGGCAGACCGACCGCGGAGAGAGTGTCTAGATGGCATCGTTGAATGGTAGCACGCGAAGCTACACTACCTGACCAGAGAATCACAAGATCGAGCAAGATGTAGTCAGATTGTGAACCAGGTTATCGACACCCCGGTACAGCACCAAATGGAGCTGGATGATTATCATAAATAAACTCTGTGTGCTTGCTCCATCCCTCTCATCCCCTATCTTCAACCCACTCTCAACCTTTTCCCATTCCTCTCTCCTCTTTTCATTCATATCTCATTCACCCCCACATCCCTTTCCTCTTTCTCACTTACTCTCATTTCCTCTACCCTCTCCTTTCGCATTCCTCCATCTCTTTCTCCACCCGTAATACCCTATATTCCCATTCACTCATTCTGTCTTCTCCTTCCCTTTCCCGACTCCCCTCTCCACTCCCTTTTCTCTCCAACTTCTTCTCTCACACTCTCCCCTACTTTCCCCACTCTAAGATCCTTTCCCGCACCACAATACACACAAGCCAGATATATTTGAGCTACTTAAGTCACATATCCGATAAGTTCTGCGCACTTCATTCCTTCCATCTCCTCTCTTCTCCGTCCTTTCCCCTCTCCCTTCCTTTCCCTTCTTTTCCCATAATACATGCATACATAATTATGACATTTATAATGTGTATAATTCCACGCATTGAAGCAATCAACTATGCTGCAAAGTTTCTTCACAGTCTTTCCCTCTCACGAATAACGCCACATGAACTAACTCCTAAACAGGGATTCATGGTGACACTTCTTCGTAATATCAGTACGAAGAAAGTCCTGTGCAACGGAACCAGACTTATTGATGAACATTGCCAACATTCTAACCTTGCTGTACAGCGAGGGACCCATATGCTTGCCACTTTTCAGGGATAGCGTCAGGTCTGTCCACCTCTCGCACCGCCTTCAGTATATTTTATCGTATGTGTGGGAAGAAACAGGAATTATTTCTCGCAAAACCTGTGACATTCTATGTATTTACTGGAGGCTTTCTTACAGGAGCAAAGGTTAAGTCCTTAATAAGTTAAATCAAACCATGCGTAGCCTCACAAGACTAAAAATCGCGACATCCTGATCCTAAGCTCATTATTATTGTTATTATTATTATTATTATTATTATTATTATTATTATTATTATTATTATTATTATTATTATCACGACGATTTATATAGCGCTGTAAAATCATCATTATCACCATCAGCTCCATGGGTGTTATGCGCTTAGGCGTCGACAGCCTGATTCAAAATTTTCCTCCATCTTTAACGGTCCTGTGCTGCTCTGGTTAGCGTGTGCAGCTCCGCGTTCCCCAATCCACGATATCATCCAGCCACTCTCTTCTCGGTCTGCCTCTTTGATCTTCTCCATTCGATTGTCTTCCATCCTACATACATGTCCGAAAAAGTTCATTTTTCTCCGTATCAGTGATTGCATGATGTTTGTTTTGTTCACGATTCTTTCTCGTGTCGTTGTGTTTTTTATTTTCTGCTGCCATCTTATGTTCGAAGTTCTGCTATAGATTTACAGTGTAATTTCTAAGACCAGTAGACGTTCTTGGCCTCTTTTCTTTATGGTCCAGGTTTCTGATTCGTAGAGTAGTACGCTGAAGACTGTTATGGGTCTGATCTGCTTACTTACTTTGTATCTAGATTCAGAGTCTTTGGTTTGGACTCTGAAGCTCTTCCGTTTTGATGTTTGGACTGTTATGTTGAAATAAATATAATTTGGTACAAAATCAACCCGAAATCGCGCTTATTTTTCAACATTGCGCTCCGAGCCTCCAACAAGACCCATGTTCTTAGTATCTCCAGTTTGGTCTCGACTGTCATGACTTTGCTTTTCCATAATGTTTTAAAGCCTGCCTGTGCTCCTGTTGCTTTTGCTATTCTTTTTTTTATCTCCTGGCTAAACAATCACAACGTTATAAAGTTAACGTATAAATCGATATTGTTAGGCCTATTGATAGTTCTTTGTCATTCAACATAAGTTGAAATCCTATTCGATTAGAAATTTGACCCTCTCCGGTGGAATACCCTACACAAAACATTGCACCTGGTTCAAATCAGGTCAGATAGGTTGCAACAGTTTATGTGGTATGCGTGCTGGAGTCAACCTTAGCAATAATTTAAAAAAATGGTGCCAGGAGCACGTCAAACATTGCGTCGAAAATAACAAAAAGTACTGTTCTATCAATATGAAGAATATGACAGTAATCCTGCTCAAGACCCAGTAGCACCAAGTGGAAATTGAGTTTGAAATAGTCGTTTTAATATTACACAACCTTTGATGCATTTGCAGCTTGTCCTTGCGGTTTTGACTATGTGCCTGAAATCAATCAATGTCTCTATTTGAACCTGGAGCTGATGGCATGGGACAACGCTCGAAATGCCTGTGCAAGAAAGAAGACTGGAGCACAAATGGTTTCAATAAAAAATTCTGCCAAACAGGAAGCAGTCAGAAGATATCTCCAGCAGCAATTCAAAAGTAAGTAGTTTGAATTCATCTTTCATGTAAGAGATCGCATAAGTTCCATGGATGAAGTAATTCATAGGAAACAGGGCTTTTTGTGCCGGAACGAGGCGGAACGGCGTTCCGGAAAATCTGAAGACTGGTATTTTTTGCAACATTAAATTCATAATTAGAAAATATAGTTCTAAATGTTCTTTGTTTGAATTTAATGTTGTATCGATAATAATCTTTATAGTAGGCCCTAACTGTTTGGCCGCTACGTCATGATTGACAACTGACTTCTGACTATTGCGTTCCGGAAAATATTTTTTACAAAAAAGCCCTGAAAGAAAATCTTCTTCAACGACCAAGTGCTGAATAGCGCTTATCGGCTAACCGCGTTATAGTTAAAATTATAATCGGGAATCAGGTCACGCGCACTGCGCATGCGTATGCAAATGTGGACAGTAAACGGTTGAATGCGAGCGGTATTTTAGAAAATATTAAATACTAAATTCATGCCGTTAACAATGCTCTGCACTCGAGCCAACGTTTTAATTCAACAACAGAATTGCCTTTAATATCATTACAACGAAATTTTGCTCCTGGAAAGTCAGATTCTAGCAGCTTTATTTTTTTAAAACGCGTTGCTTGACGCCATGTAACCTTCAGATTCACTAGCTGCTCGCTGTCCACAATCCACATTTGCATAAACCTGCGCGCGCAGCAATGACCTAATTATTGTCGATAAACGCTATTGCTTTTATAGTCCATCGAATGCATTGACGATGTTTGTCTGTGTTTAGCGTTGAAATACTGTAGCTCGTGCAGCTGTTTGTCGATTTCAATTGATACTGGAATCACGTGTAGCCAATGCAGCCAAATACTTCGTTATCTATGAGAAATTGTATTACCTCCTTAATGCGATAAATGTAGCAATTTTAAAACTTTGCTTATTAGTTTTCATAATGCCTTTTAACTGACACATAGCAGAGGTTCAGCAAAGAATTTTGACGATATCGATGGCAGTATATAGGCAAAATTTTGTATTCTGTTGTTTTTGCGCTGAAAATAGACAGCAACTTAAACAAGATTTTCTAATCTGATTAGGCCTATTTCGAATTGTTCAGTTTTGGAATTTTGAGATTTTTCAAATTTAGTCAAAAATTGTATGTTTTCGCTGCTTTCATTAACTGCCAAAAATAAGTATAACCTTGTCCACATTATACTGCTTTGAAATGGCGCTATGGGACAGACGCTAGCATGTGCCTCAATCAATTTTCTGCCATAAGCATATGATTCTTCCTTTTCACAGCTGACAACATACAGTGTAGGCAATAATTTCCATAGACGAAGAGGCTGTTTCAATAATAGAATGTATACAATGGTGAGCAAAATTCTGGAATCGCCTTCTCTTTTCGCAATTCTTATTTACAGTGTTGAGCTGAGGAAGAGAAAATATAAAATGTAATAGAAGGAAAGCAATAGAAATAGGAGAAGAATTAGAATGGAGGGAAATGAATTTAAATACAAAAGGTATTTCAGACCTTTGCACAACACTGTATATCTAAAACCATTGTGCTATCCACCCGTGACACGTCTCCATCTTACGTGACTCTAACGCGACATGTTACGTGAAATAGAATCCGAATCTGCAGTCTGTTTCGCCTCATCGTGGGCTGCTGGAGGAAAGGTCTCATGGCTAAGTGGACAGACTATAAATCCAAATCAGTGCGGTACTCCCTATTATTGGAAGCCAGTGGGGACAGCAGAGACTCCTTTCAACTACAACAACTGGCATCCGGGAATGCCTAACTGTTATGGCGGTCATCAGAACTGCGCTGTCATTGCTTCTTCGCCTGAAATGGACTATCGTTGGGAAGACATTGAGTGCGACGTTCCGCTTTGCTCGGTCTGTGAAGTCTAAAGAAAGTCTGTGAAAACGGTTTATTTAATTTTAAGATATTTTGGATATCAATGAATTAGTAATTTAATTTTTAAGAAACTGAAGCAGACCGGAAGCTTCTCATATTTGTTATAATTGTTTATTGGAACTTTGAACGTAATAGGCCTATATCATTATTGGCAAAGGATGTTTATAACTTTGAACGTAATATATCTTTAGGCCTAATTAGTAAAGGATGTTTATATTTTTCAGACTTTATTTGCTCTATCATTACCAAAATTAATTTGACGTTTATTATGACTCACTTCTTTGCTGTGACTGGCAATAATTTAGACTAATTATTGTTTCAGGTTCTCTCCTCATTTCTAGAATTTAGCTAATTCTTCCAACAGTGACTTCAGCTTACTACCAATCTATAGTGAAACGTGTTATGTGGTCCACTCAGGGTTATTTCTAGGATTATCTATTTGAGGGGTGTCGGTAAATTCTGGGGGTCCCCTGCCAAAAAAGTCTGGCAAGCCAAAAAAGGTCATCCCATAGCTGAAATTGGGGGTTGGGGTGTAAAAATGTCCTTGGGTCCACTACGTGGGGAACTAAACTCAAGACTGATGATAGTTTCAGTATGTAGACTGTTACTAGCTCACAGCAGGGCACTCCTCTCTTAATATGTTGAATTGCCTTGCACGTTATAGAAGCAGTTGCTGCACGCGAACTGAGAGAGCGCCCGAAAACCGTTGTCCTATAATGAGTGTCTGGGCTCTTTTATTATAGACCCTAAATCAGAAACCAATAATACAGTAAATAGGCAGACACAAATACAACCAATCAACTTACACAAACCTATGATAGGCATTAGGCTCAACCAATCAGCCAATTCAATATAATACCTCCTGTTTTCTGAGATTTCGACTCGAAATCTAAAGTGAATGTACTATCGTATAGTGTGCGCCACTTTATCGATTAAGTAATTCATAAGTAAAAAGCGAGCGTGGAATCCGAAAGTGAAGGTAGGAACTCCCAATATTCTTAGACTCTAGACCAGTGGTTCTCAGACCGTGGGCCGTGGCCAAAAGGTGAGTCCCGAGAGAAAGCCTTGACGGCCGCACTGAAGTCTCAAAATTAATCAGGAAAAGAAGAGAAACTAGACATTAAAAGAAAAGAGGGAAAGGTCGTCAAGGAGACTATTTGCAATGAACATGTAAAATGTATCGGCTGAAAACGATTAAGAACTGGCATGAAACTCTGAAAACAAGCGCTAACTTTAACGAACGCAAAGCTGTGTCTCTGAAACACACTTTAGGTCACGAAGCAGATTATTTGGCAACTGCGAGGACTGAAAACTAAAGATGAAGAGATTCCGGTAATATCTATCAACGACCGTGCAGAAGTGACAATTTTCCATTTGTTAGGATGATAGGATGATAACGATAAAAACACAATACACCACATTAGAATGGATCACTGAATGTCCCTATTCTTATCATAATATCTCTAATAAATTAATTATATGCATCGAATGCTTTGATGATGTTCCTCCGTGCTTAGAGCTGAAATACTGTAGCTCGCGCAGTTGTAGGTTGTTCATCGATTTAAATAGATATTGGCATCACGTGTAGCATACGTAGAACTTATGATAAGTATTCTATATCTATGAAAAATTCATTAACTCTTTAAGACGATTAATGTAGCGAACTTTTCCTTGCTTACTAGTTTTCATAATGCCTTTTTATGACATCGATGTCAGTATTTAGGCAAAATTTTGTATTCTGTAATGTTTGCGTTGAAATTAGATAGCAACATAAATTATATTCTTTATAATTTGGTACATTGGGATAGCTCATAGATTTTGTCTTCGATATCTTCATTAAAGGCCTAATATAAGTATAATTAATCCACATTATACTGCTTTGAAATGTCTCTATGTGGCAAGCACTATCATATCCTTACATCAATTTTCTGCTATCAGTAGCGTCATTTCACACTTTTCTTGGGGGACGAGCTAATTTGTTGCCAAGTTTTTGACATTTTTTGTAAATTTTAGGCAATTTGTGGAAATTTTAGGCAATGTTTGCAAATTTCAAGCATTTTTTTGCAAATTTTAGGCAATTTTTGACAATTTTTTGGCAATTTTGGGCAATTTTTGGGCCACTTTTGTCAAAGTTGCAATTTGTTTATTTTTTGGGCAAATTTTGGGCAATTTTTGCGATATTTCGCACATTAATACATTATAAATTATTTGTTTTCGTTTCCTTGGAAGTTGGAGGCCACGCCTCCCAGCCCCCTCCAAATGACGCCCCTGTCTGCTATAAGCGTACATGCCTTCCTTCTCACAACTGACACATACAGTGTAGGGAAAGAGTTCCATTGACGTAAAAGCTGTTTCATAAAAAGAACGATTCATAGATTTTGTCACCCGTCATCTCACCTATGTCACCTCCATAAATGTTCACCATTCCATAGTAGCCATTATCAATAAATCAGAAAACTGACAATTACTAAATCATCCTCAGAACTGAACAAGAAAAGAACTGGAAGTGCGAAGGAACGTGTGTACAAATGAGGAAGCGCGCTTATAATTAATCGGTGAAACGCTGTTATGAACAATGCAATGTTTCTTTGTTGTGTTATTATTTAAAATTGGATAATGTAGAGCGTGCTATGATAGTAATGTGAAACCTGATATTGGTATTAATGAAAATTGTGCAATTAATAGGGATGTTTTTGATGATTCATGTGATTTTGAAATTCCTTATGTTATGTCAGATGTTTTTGAAGGCGTTAATTTGGATTCTGTTGTACAAGATTTAGTGGACATGTCTCAACTTGAATCTGATTTTAAGAATGATTTGTTTAAATCTTATTCTCTTCTGCCTTAGATTGTTTTCCATTCATAATTTTTGTTGATGACTGTTATTTTATTTATTTTTATTGGACTCTGTAATGTGCCCTTTCTCCTGGCATTTTTGGTAGGCCTAATATGGCGCACAAGAAATTGTCAGTTCAATAATAATAATAATAATAATAATAATAATAATAATAATAATAATAATAATAATAATAATAATAATAATAATAATAATAATAATAATAATAATAATAATAATAATAATATTATTATTATTATTATTATTATTATTATTATTATTATTATTATTATTATTATTATTATTATTATTATTATTATTATTATTATTATAACGCTTTGATGCAGCATTTTAGATGCGTGTTTAGCAATCGGCCTGGGTGTAATGATTTGAAAAAAACATTCTATTCGATTGGTGGATGAGGCAAAACCAGTTGCTCAAATGAATGATCGTTTGAATCCAAAAAGTTGAAAAATGGATGAAGAATTTAAAGAGTTATCAAAATTGTGAATTATTGAAGAATCAAATTCTGAGTAGTCTGCACCTATTGTTGCTAAGAAGCCTGATAATTCCGATCGTTTGTGTACTGATTTTTGCAGAGACGCAGACTGAATGGTTTGAGTTGTTCTGATTCTTTTCCTATGCCTCGGGTTGAGGATTTGATCGATAATGTGGGAAAGGCTGAATTAATAAACCACACTAGCCAATGCGAATAAGGACTCTGAGTGAATATTGCCCACCGTGATGCTGTCCATGAATTTGCCTTGCATATTCGATCGTTTTGTTCAGGATAATTGTTCCAAAATTGCAATCTGTAGATGCTTCCACAGAGGACAAGCCTCGTTTCCATGATTTAGTAGAACGGCGACAATTTGCTGTCGTCAACTATAAACTTAGGAGCATGACAGGGCGCCTCATGCTTCAGATTGATCAACTGTATTACGATTATAAGTCTGAGTGACTGAATAATAACTAGTCTTGGCATTCAACGATCTCTGCAATAGCTGCTAGGGGCGGGAAGTTAGAAAAGTGGTAACAACGCTGGACGATGGAGCAGAAGGTCGTGGGTTCGATTCCCGCAGGAGCCCTAAGGTCGACACAACCTTACTCGCTAGAGAGCAATAGTAAACTGAGGAGCAGCGTTGAGCTGCGAGGTAAAACGTGGGTCTGTGGAAAGTAGTGGCAACCTACCCCAGATTAATGGATTACATCACCTACCTCCCTGATTGCCTAGACCGGAGATAAGCACCGGAACTCAACGCTCGGACTCGAGTACGGGACCTACATTTACCTTTACAATAGCTGCTAGTACAGAACATAGACAGACTATACGGTAACTCATGATAACTGCTCATGATAGTAGATAGTAGATAGCATCTGTGTTATTTGTGGATCACACATTTTATTTAAATGACAAGCTGCTATTTGTTTAAGGAAGCAACAATCCCGTTTATCCAGGCAACTTGATAGATTTCATATTCAGGACTAATAAGAAAAAACGTCGCTATTGACAGCGGTTACATTGGCCGAGTGGGCGATAAGTCATTTTGGCAGAACCCAGCAGGCAAATGGCCGTGTCAGAGAATCGCCCAACAGTCCTAGTATTTGAATCGATTTCATGAGAGAAGGTTTTCTGGTATCAGGGTTCTATCGTCAGGCAACGAAAGGCTCTGCAATTCGCATTTGGCTGCCGGTCAGACAGACAATCAATTTTTAATAGCCAGACGCCGTTGACGCGAGGCAGAAGAAGAAAAGAGCGAGCGTGGCGAACCCATGCATGGAGGTATTATCCCAGGAGACGGCATTATATCATTTGGCTGAAGACGACTAGCTGGGAAATTCCCAGACATGGGGAATAGGATTTGGCATGTACCACCGGTATGGACCCTTACCGGTGAAACGTTACACTTACGGTGAAATCCCGCTGCCTACACCCATAGGCTGAACAAGCTGGCATTACTCTAAATAAATTTTCACGGATAATTTAAAGGAATAATATTATATCTCAGACTTAACACTACTCCTGTATAAGTCCGAGTCAACCACAATGGCCGCTAACTATGGAGGTACTATTTTTAGCCTACACGCTACTGGCTTCACGCAGCCTGGGCTAAAAATGACGTAATGCCGTCTCCTGGGATAATACCTCCATGGGCGAACCCTAATGCTATGGCATGGAATCCATTCTAGAAAAAAGATATAGAACTTTTAGAAAAAGTGCAAAGACGAGCAACAAAATGGTCAATGGGTGACATAATTTAGGCGACGAAAAAATAATTCAATATTGTGGATTGACAACATTAGATAGAAAGAAGAAGAAGAAGAAAAAGACGAAGAAGAAGAAGAAGAAGAAGAGAGAGAGAGGACACTAGGTTATTGAATGCGGAGAGTTACTACAGTGATTTTCTCACAGGCTTAGGGGAACATGGGGCAAGATGACGAACGGGGCAAAATGACGAATGCTGCCCAGCAATGTATGCGATGAAATACTTAAGAATCACAGTTGAGGGTTGTGATAAAGATTAATCAGCGCATATGACTGGGAAAGTAGATGTGCCATACGATCGATTCTTTACATTGGCACACTATAGCAGCACAAGAGGCCACAAGTGCAAAATGTTTAAGCAGAGGGTTGGTCCAAGAAAGAAAAACTTTTTTAGTGCAAGGGTTGTGGACAAATGGAACAGTTTGGACGAGGTGGGAGTGACAGTTGAAACAGTGAACGGATTCAAAGGCTATCTAGATAAACTAGGTTATTGAATGCAGATGGTTACATCAGTGGTTTTCACACAGGCTTACTTAGCCTCCTAAACCACTTAAAATCACATTATTATTATTATTATTATATTTGGGCGGGGTTTCTTTGTTCTGCATGCTTAGGCGACGAGCGCACGACTATAAGAAAGTCTCGTATATCTAGTGTCTAATTGTAAGCGTGCTACGTTTCTGTCGCTTATTTTTGCACAGACAGCAAAAACAATTAGGTCAGTGAGTGCTATTTGGTACATAATTCTTGCTGAATTAAATAGTATTAAGTTTTTAGGAGAGATTTAATCGATACGTCTGTAAATGTGGGATTTCAAAGATCAGGTGGTATGGGGGCAAGATGACGGGGGCAAGATGACATGTCTTCGTCATCTTGCCCCCATAGCGTAGATGTGTTGAGTTTTAGTCATTTCGTTATGATGTAGACCCTATTCCCACAGCTTCCTAAAGCATGCGTAGAATTGCTACATTTTGCCATTGAAGCTACTATCTCAAAAATAGTAGTCTTAACCAAACTGCGAATGATTTCGGCCTACCAGAATCGACATAAAGACGCCATGTCAAAAAAGAGCCGACTGATTATAATATATTATCAACCAAACTTGGGACGATTTCAGTCAGGTTTTAACGTAGAACTAGAAGATAAGTTGGCAAAATGACGAAAAATAAGCCAGACAGTTTGGAACTTACAAGATGGCAGCAGTATCATTAGAGAAGATGGCAAAGCCTGTGACACCTGCGTATATACCGTAGGCCTACAGTACATACTGGTAGCCGATTGATCCACTGATTGATGACGAGTGATGCAAATGCTTTCATGTGCAAATGGGGCCACATTTCTTGCGGCGTTTCAAGTGCTTTTAGATTCAAATTTGATTACTGCTTCTGACGACATTACTTTACTATGCATTTGCACTGTAAGCTGTCTTGAGACATAACTTCTGGCATTTGAGATTCTAGTTGGATAAAATTGCAGCTTAGGCCTAATTACACTGGTCTGCTTGATTCTAATTGAGTCACTCTTTCTTTATTATCAACTTATGCACTTAAATATTGTAAAGGGGTAAGATGACGAACAAATGGGGCAAGACGACTTTCCTATAGGTCATCTTGCCCCTATAGTACGGGGCAAGTTGGCGAATTTTTGCATATTGATTCTTCGAGATTTCAACAATATAATGGCATAACTTAGTTCATTGACGTTTCCAATCGCTAGAGAATATCTATATACAAATACAGAGTAACAGACTTGACAATTGGAATAAAAGATACATAGGAAACGGTCGTTTTACGTTAACCTCGTCATCTTGCCCCATGTTCCCCTACTTAGCCTCCTAAACCCCTTAAAATCACATTATTATTATTATTATTATTATTATTATTATTATTATTATTATTATTATTATTGTTATTATTGTTATTATTATTATTATTATTATTATTATTATTATTATTATTATTATTATTATTATTATTATTATTATCATCATCATCATCATCATCATCATCATCATGTTCGGTCAGCTTAATTCACGTTTACAACGGAAGGACTTCGACACAGGAACATGCCTCCGATCAATTGAAAGCGTTATTGAGTGTTCGGATTATATTAGAAATGCTGCTCCCGAGCTCTCGAACAAAACGACCGACCTATGCTAATATATAATTAAGCAGATGAGGCATTGTTCAAGCGCTAGATCCCACGTCAGTTGACATTCAACAACTACGATTCCTCTGTGCAAAATTAGCCACAATGCTATAGGCTAGCAAACACGCGAATATGAAATACGAGAATGGAGTCAGCACAATGGATCCACACCAGAACGGACCAACTCAGACTCTCGCAACTCAGGTGCGCTGAAACAGAACTGCGCGGAATCGTTGCGCTCTCTCACTCCAGAAGTGGCAGAAGTGGGTTTTGTCTTTGGGGGCTAAACCCCAGTAGCGGTTCTAGAGGAAAAAATTGGGTGGTAATACCTTAGTCTATGACAAGCAAGGCAAAAAAGACATCATTTATTTCGTTTGCTTACAATGTTATGCTATGCTATACATGCAGTTAACTCTTCAAAAATAACGGTAGGAGATTGACTTTTTCCTACCTCGATTCATAGATAAAGTTCATATTATTACATATAACTTTTTAAAATCAGTAAATGTAAGGCGAATACTTGATTATCATCTAAAAACTTTTCTGGGGCCTCACTGGGTGGTCTTGCTCCACCGCAGGGGACTGCACCCGAGAACGAAACCTTGAATTCAGGTTTGGACCTCCGGTTCAAAAGGGGCTTGGCTTCTCATAGGGAAGCGTCCCCAGTGGGGTCTACGACCCCTTTTGAGCATACGGCCCATAGTCTCAGTGGTTTTCACACAGGCTTACTTAGCCTCCTAAACCACTTAAAATCACATTAATAATATATTATTATTATTAGAGGCTTGGTCTTCCATGGGCTAGGAATTTGTCTCTCACGAGGAGGTTGCGCCCTAGTGGGGCCTACGGCCCCACGAAGACTAGGGTCTGATCTCCGACGGGATGCTGTACACCAGTGGGGCCTACGCCCCATACGTAAGGCTGCCCCCCCAATGGGGTTGTACAGCGTGCAGCCAATGACGACGCTTTTCCGGTGGGTCGTACAAAGTGCAGCCAATCAGGATGCTTCGTAAAGCTCCGCCCATTATAACGTTTTGGTTGCCTATAGCAACGACGGCGTTCTACATCGTATTCTTGGAATGGTGTGTGGTCACAAACAAACAGACACGGAAATTATTATATTAGGTAAGTGTGTATATAAGTTTATGCGCCTATACCAGTTTCACATGGAGGGGGCTAATAAAGACACTGCGCCTATTTAACAGGGAAGAAATGTTTAGGAAATTTATGGGACCTACCAAATGTCCATGGCTTCTGTTAAACTCATATATGATTATATGACCTTAACTTCACTGTCGAAATTTTCCTGATTGATTGCTTGAAAGTTTCAGTGACTATGGAGAGACAGAGGCAGTTTCGATGCCTGATGGCAATGATTGTCAGCATGAATTTTGTCGTTGTGCAAATGACGGTTTTTCATCTATCAAACTACGTTCCAGTTGTCAATGAACAAGGAGAAGGTGTGTGTGTCACTGCGTCACTGATTGAGTCTAAGTCATCGAGAGCTGCCACTGAATGCGCACTGTGGTGCTTTGGTCATCCAGACTGCACCGTTTTCAACTTCTTCGATAACGGCACTTGTGAATTAATGACCCAGACTGAATGCGTGAGCAAGTCACTTATCACTGGCTGAAACGCTCACGTAGTAAGTCAAGATTCATTCAATTTTACATTACTAGTTATACCGCAAAATTAGGACAATTAATGTTGACATAAAGCGATCCGAAAAAAGAAAGGAAGAAAAGGAAAAAGAAGGAAAGGAAAAAGGAAGGAAAAGGAGAAGGAAAGCCACAGAAAAAGAAAACAACGGAAGATGCGAACCACATGAAAGGAACAGTAAAAAAAGAACTTAAAGAAAATGGACATAACTGGAGTGATATAGAACACCTCAATGACGGCTCCAGAATTTGGCAAGTGGGAGAGAAGGCGTTGGGGTGGTAACTTCTATCCATGGGGCCAATCATCAGTTGATAGGTATGTAGTAGTAAGTAGAGGGCCCAACAGGGAGCTACTGCGGGCCAGACATCCAATAGGGCACGCCCCCGGGTCCTCCATGTGGAGTCGCCACTGGAACATCTGCCAGTTGATCGATTGAAATGGAAAGACTTTTTCGTGACCTATGCTCCGCTGGAAGTGAAAATGACTGAAGAGGAAGAGCAAAATATGAACACACAGTGCAAGTATCATAACACAGTGTGCATGCATATTTCTGGTGGATAACTTAATCCACCAGTAGTAGTCATGGTGCTGGAGTGGAGAACTGCATTCTGTCATCTCTCATTCTATTGTAGAAATGTTTTGTTTAAAGAAGTTACGATATTAAGATATTCAGATTCTAAATTCAAATTGATATGTGTTCAGTTTCTTTCTCATTGCAGATAGAGGGAAGAATGTCAGAATATTATACAGGTAACGCAACCGCATATAATAATATGTACTGTATTGTCCTAATATTTGTTAGTAACGTGAGAAACGCTATTCTCAATGGACGTGACGCTGTTGTCATTTTATAGCCGTTGCAAGGCAACGCAATTTCATAATGGGCGGAGTTTGAGGCGAGCTACATAATTTAATTAATAATCCTGCCGAACACTGCTCTTTATATCTTATATACAATTTTGTAACTCTTTTTGTAACACACTGAGCATAGACGTCCTTAAAATCTCCAGTTTGGTCTCGATTTCCATTACCTTGCTTTTCCATATTGTTTTAAAACGTGCCATTGCTACTGTTGCTTTTGCTATTCTTCTCTTAAACTCCTGGCTGCATTCATTATATCTCATGTCAGAAGACTCCAAAGGGTACATATGCAGGATGAACACAGCAGATCAGTGAAGAAGATCCTGCTGGGAATCAAGGATGAAGATAATAGAAGAGGCAGACCGAGGAAAAAGTGCTTAGATCAGTGCTTCCCAAATTTTTAAGGTTAACTCAGCGGTATAACAATTTCCTATTAAAACCGGAACCGGTGCCATTTTAAAAGCTCTTTTTCCTATAATATGGTCCTAGATATGTCGTGAAATATAATTATACCTGTTTAACCTATTTTATGTTGTTCTTTTGGTTCCATAATTATGTGTGGAAATATTGCAAAAGTTAGCAAAGTATTAATAGCAAAATAAGCTTTAAACAACTAAAAGTAACCGTTTAACGCGCAAGTGGGCCTGTTTGTTATTTAAATTATCAAATTTGCCCAGTTTTATTGACTCATTCCGCGGACCACTACTCTGGGAAGCACTGGTTAGATGATAGTGTTGAATGGGGCACAAGGAGCTACACAACTAACCAGAGAATTATAAGATTGAGCAAAATTGAGACAGATTGTGAGCAAGGCTATCGACACCTACGGGTACAGAACCGATGGAGCTGGATGATGATGATGGATGAACTTTGTGCGTTTGTCTCCTCTCATCTCCTATCTCCTGCCCACTATCAATCTTTTCCCATTCATTCCCTTCTCTCTCGTCATCTAATTCTCCTTCTGTTCACTATCTCATACCTTCGCCTTTCACCTCCCTTTCATTTACCTACTCTACCATAGACCCCTTAAATGGAAGGACTGACGGCGGTCGCGCTCGGGTCTGCGAACTTGGGTCCATTGAATTTTTGACACCACGGCATCTATTACATGCCATAACAAGTTCGGATATAGGTACAGCTGCAAAAAATTTGGCAGTGTAGATCAAAAATGAATTTCTACAAATATCAAGTAACCGGAAGTTGGTGACTTCATTATTTATTTAATTAGCAAATTAACAAATTGATGTGTGTCCATTGAGTTGTTAATGCAGCAGCATCTATTACATGCTGCAACTGGAGTTTGCACAATGATACAGCTTTGACAGCCATGAAACCTGGTAGTCACGCTCAGAAATGAACTCTCTACGCATTTCTCGCAACCGGAAGTTGATCAGGTCCCATCGAGCCTGATAAATGACTCTCGCACAGACAAACGTGGTTAACGTTTTTTATTCAACGTCTTCTAACGTTTTTTGTTTTTGCAGCGTTTTTTTACGTTTTAAAAGTTTTATTTAACAATTTTTCCAACGTTTTCTACATCTACGGTTCAACCGTCGGTGCACAAATTTTCCTCCAACAGTCAGACGGTTTCGGTGTCAAGTTTTTAGATATACTGTTAACGGTTGTCGATCACTTATCACAGCACAATTGCATAGCAGCCTAGGGGCTAGGACATAGGATATATATATATATATATATATATATATATATATATATATATATATATACTTAATGTCCGGTGGTTTCCGGTGGGCGCCGTCATGGCCGGCCCGCGCACGTTTGTGTGCGCTTCGGATTTCATCGCCGTTTGCTAAAGAAAGTCTGAGAAAACGGTTCATATAATTTTAAGATTTACATTCATAAAATAATTTAATTTTTGAGAAATTGACAGATTGGAAGCTATTCAGATTTGATATAGTTGTTGATCGGAACTTTGAACGTATCATATTTCGAATTGGTCAAGAATGTTTATATGTAATTTCAAATTTTTATTTGCTCTATCATTTCCAAAATTAATTTGACGTTTATTATGGTTCACTTTTTGTCGTTACTGGAAATAATTTAATTATTGTTTCAGACTCTCTTCTCATTTCTAGAATATTTTCAGTGGCGATTCCACCATGTTGATGACTGAGGACGCATCCCACTCACCGGAGATTCGGATGACCTTTTTGCTTGTAAACCTATTTTCCGGTGAGTTTTAAAAATAGTGAAAAATACTGCAAACGACCTTTTTCCTTGTCAGCCTCTTTTGGCAAGGTATATTAACATGTAGTGGGCAAAACACTAGCAATGACCTTTTCTCTCTTTTCTTTTTTTCTTCACTTTGCATAATACCACCAACTTTCTACATAATTTTTTTAAAAATCCCCCACCAAGAATACCTTGAACCGCCACTGAATACTTTAGCAAATTTGTACAACAATGACTACAGCTTACTATTCATCTATGCGTTGCACTCATAGGTTGCCACTCAACAGCACGGAAATTTGATTATCTTTACATTCAGCACGCATTATTTATAATATGACGTTTGCTTATTTGCGTGCTTAATTGAGAAGATCCACCTCAGCCATCTCAGAAGAGCTCAGGACTGCTCTGTCTGTATAACGGACAGACTCTTAGAGACTAAAGAGACTCCACTCAAACTTTCGCCGAAAGTTAAACCGACCATAAATTCACAATAATTTCCTCTGGTCTGTAGTTGCTCAGCCTGATGATACTTGCCTTTGTTTTACCAATTACAACACGGGCATCTTACAACAGTGACGAGGCATGTGAAAGAGCAAACCATCTTCCGTCATTCAGGGACTCGGTAGCTGAGAATATTGTTCAAGGCAACTACATCAGCAGTATGGTAGTTCAGAGTTGTCCATGGGTCGGTTTTCTGAACCCAAATCCAACCCAGCCCACGTGGTTGAGCCTGCGTCAGAGCCGATAATAAGAAACTGTTTGGAGAGTTTGGAGAATAAAATTATTTAGGGTCTTTTTCTTAGCTATAATAAAAATTCTAGCGAGATAGTTTTGGAGGAAGTAGAGATTGAGGGGCGAGTGAGTCTTTCGCGAGTAGCCATTAAAGAAAGCGTTTTTATGTTCTGCTGAAATTATATTTGATTCGATTAAAATTTAATTTAATTCAAAACGTCGTATTGTTCTTGGTGAAGTGTGTCACCGTGACCTGGTTCGCCGGTCGTCGGCGACACTCACTAATTCGTCTTCGCAACTGGATTTAACTGAGACGCAGCTACCACGTCAGTCGACGAATAATCAAATCAATCTTGATTGATGTGGGACAATTGGATTGAAATCTCTTGAAGAGAAGTATTTCAGGTGTTGAAGATGAACCCATTGTCTCTATGAAGTATGGTGTTGACAAGCTAGGTGCAGAAGATCACGACCAAGCAACTTTTCTAATATTACACAAGTTATTGATTTAAGACCATGCAGTGTTGCTGCTTATCGATGCGTTTTTTGCTGTCAGCTGATGTGCAACAGAAATTATCTAAATACAACAATAGAGACCTACTGCTACAGGCTACAGCTATACGATGAAGCTATTTCTTTTCGATTAATCAAAATAATCGATCAAACAAAATTTAATCAATTAAAAATGTTAACGATTATTATTGATTAATTAATCGTTAAATTCCTGTTACAATAAAAATGAATTTAAAAGCTGTAAAGAAATTTTGTGGCCGGAGGAAAAATAATGAGCTCCGCACTTCTGAAAAAGTAATTTAACCACTGGTCACACGTATTGTACTGTAGTAACCGTTTTTACGCCGTCGACGCCCACGCCGCCGCCAATGATGTCCACGCCGCCGCCGATAACATTGGATCGGCGCGCCGCCGCCGCCGCCGGTGATAAAGCGGTCAAACGCCGCCGCCGACTCTCAGAGCGTCTGAGAATCAACCACAATGGCCGCTAACAATAGAGGTGCTATTTTTAGCCTACGCGCTACTGGCTTCACGCAGTCTGGTTAGAAATGACGTAATGACGTCTCCTCTAATAATAACTCCATGGTCTGATCACAGGTCCATTTTGAGCAATCAACGTCCGTGTTGTTATTTTTGCCAAAATCCTTCTGTTGGATTATGTCCCTGACGACGTGACAATACAAATGCTAAATTGTCGATTTTCTAAAAAATCTTACGTGATTCAGGAATTCTAATTACATTATTATTATTACTAATATTATTCAGTGGCGTAGCCAGGATTTCCACAAGAGGGTATTGGTTTTGGTCGTGACTAACTTTGGAAAATCTTGACAAGAAAAAAGGTCATCGTTAGTTTTTCAACTTTAAACATGCTGACAAGCAAAATAGATCCTCAACGTACCATCCAAGGTGGGTTTCAACCCCAAAACCGCGTTCAAAAATAAAAATGCATGAAACACGTTAAACAATCTTTCCCGTCGACGGCCAAGAGGGGTTTTAACATCCCAAACCGCCCCATGGCTACGTCACTGTTATTATTCTAATTATTAGTAGTAGTAGTACTAGTAGTAATAGTAGTAGTAGTAGTAGTAATAGTAGTAGTATAGTAGTAGTAGTAGTGGTAGTAGTAGTAGTAGTAGTAGTAGTAGTAGTAGTAGTAGTAGTAGTAGTAGTAGTAGTAGTAGTAGTAGTAGTAGTAGTAGTAGTAGTAGTAATAGTGTTAGTATTATTTTACTTAGACAATTTTTGTAGTGCAGTAGGAATGGCGAAGGCCAAAGTCAAGTGCGTGTCCAAATTCTTCGCGAGTGAGATGTTAGAAAGATGACTGATGACTGGTGAACCTCAGTGGCGTAGCCAGGGGTGGGTTTGGGGGTCAAAACTTACCTCCTTGGGCGCCGACGAAAATAATGTTTAAAATGTGATTCCATTCATTTTTATTTTCGGACGCGGTCTTGAGGGTCAAACCCCTCTTGGGGCTGCTGCCCAATTTTTTAGCGCCATAGGCGTGACGACCTTTTTTGGTTGTCAGTATACATTATTGAGGGGAAGACACAGGATAGATACATAGGATGACTTTTGTTTCTTGTCAGGATTTTTCTAAAGTTGGTTACGGTCAAAAGTCAAAACCAAAACCCCCTTCCCGGAAATCCTGGCTACGCCACTGGTGGACCTTAACCTCCGGCTTCGTTCATACTAAACATACTAAACATTATTTAGTGGTAGTGGTGATTAGTTGTCGTGGTCGAATGGTCTTCTCTTCGGGCTCTTCGAAGAGCCGTAATGGATTCGTTTTTCCTATTTCGCAATAAATCCTCGTCCACTTGGATTTTCACAGTTTTATTCCAACGGAACGATTATATGCGATTTTAGCTTCAGACGTAGTCGGTTGACAAATCTTCTCCAATCAAGTTCTTGACAAAACACTGATTCATTCAGAGGCGTAGCGAAGGGGGCAGATGGGGGGCGCCAAAATCGGGTTTTGGGGTAAGTTAAACAGTCAAATACTGATCGAATATAAGACAAGTCCGTTTTTCAAATTCATCGGTCGTAGTCACAGAATTGTAAACACCAAAATATTCTAATCATATAACGCTTTACAAGGGCATTGTTTGGCGAGTCTTCTTTGCTCAACAAGAAACCTTTATTTTACGTCGCCTGATGAGAAGAAAAAAGCGTGGCAACCGTTTTTTTGCTCGTCAGGAGTATAAGGAGAGGGGCGCCGTAGAGAGTTGATGGTACAGAAGCCGAGAGAACGATGTGATGACCATTTTTGGCTCGTCAGCAGTGTTGGGGCGCCAACGGTACACTTTGTCCCCGGGCGCCCGATACCCTCGCTACGCCTCTGTATTCAATAGCTAAACTTTCTCGTTTTTCCCGGCTCCGCTCTCCCGTCTGCTACGGCTATCTGTCAATCAGTCTCCTCAAGTTCTGATTGGTTGTCTGATTTGCAGATGGCCTCTACTTCTAGACTTCGCGTTTCTATCCTTCTAATCTCTTTAACAATTAGTAATCTAATAATATCTGATAAAACCTAATAAAGTCATTACGCAATTTGTTAAATATAAAAGTCTCATTTTAAGTTCTAAAAGATCTCTCGGTAAGAAATGTGTTTAAAGGTGAATGATTTTGTCGCTTTTCAAATTGGCTGGAATAATTGGTTGTTTACCAGCTTCAAATCAGACGCAATTAGCGGTCCTCGCCCTTAGAAACGGAAACACTGAAGAGCTCTATCATGGATACACTTCCTGTGTCATAGAACCACCACAGTTATGTGAAGCCCAGGCAATAGATGATCGCCATTTCAGTGACCACAAAGCAGTGTTAGAGTGACCATGACAACCTCAATGGTGTTGCATTGCCCTGTTCAAGCCTGTGCTGTGCGACGCTGATTTGAGGCAATTAATTGCAATTGTAAGACAACAGACGCAATTTTGAGCATAAATGGCAGGACGCATGTCGCCCTACGCCTGCCCAGCTGATTATAACAAATATAGTAGATCCTCTTCTCCGTGTTCGCGCCTCCAACAATGAAAACAATGAAAGGCTCTGTCATTGAAGCAGTGTTAGAGTGACAATGGCAACCTCAATGTTGTTGTTTTGCCGTGTTCGAATGTGTGCTGTGTGTTGGATACAGTGTAGAGAGACTGTGATGAAATTACTTACTTACCGACTTCCACCGTATTTATATCATATGGGACGCTGATTTTAGGAATTGATTGCTAATTACAAAGCAACTAATATATATATATATATATATATATATATATATATATATATATATATATATATATATAAAATAGAACATGAAGCGTCGGTTTCAGTCAGAGCAATAACTGTAAATGTAATCGAATAATGTCTGAAATTGAATGTACAATACATTGGCTGATGTGCATCTGAAAGCAAAGAGCGTACATCAGACTCAGCAACTGTTCTAACCCTGTTGGATAGCTAATCTACCGACCAAAATGCTGCTAAAACTGTAATATTGGCGTAGCCTCGAAAATATTGATGCAGCGCCTCTATCATCATCATCATCATCATCATCATCATCATCATCATCATCATCATCATCATCATCATCATCATCATCATCATCATCATCATCATCATCATCATCATCATCATCATCATCATCATCATGGGATTGCCCATGCGCTTCGGCGTGTGGGCGCAGTTGCGTGCTTGGATTAATTATTTTCGTAGAAAGCAGCTAAACACATCGTTGTTCGATCCCGTTCGCGACTAACTTTAGCGCATATGCTGCTTTGCATATAGTTGCGCTATGGAAATGCTTTTAATAATAAATGCCACTAATCTTATCTAAATGTCTCTAATTAATTAATTAAGTATGTCATTCGTCACCTCATCTATGTCGCCTCATATTATTATTATTATTATTATTATTATTATTATTATTATTATTATTATTATTATTATTATTATTATTATTATTATTATTATTAAACTTGACAATTTCTTAAAGCGCAGTAACATAGCTAGGTGGATAAAGTCAAAGGCGCTGTACAGGGAATGAAACGTGGAACAAATGCTTCTTGAGATGTTGTAGGAACCGATCGGGAGAGGTCTCGGTTGTCACAGCCATCGGGAGCAGGTTCCACGACGCCGGGTTTCCACGACGAAAGGACCGGTCCCCCAGTCCCGCTGTCTTGAGCGGAGTGGGACATAAATGTCCACCATTACAGATTAACCATTATCACTAAATCAGCAAACTGACAATTAGTAAAACAGCCTTAGAACTTAACAGTAAAAGACTGATACGTCATTTCACTGTTTTTCAGGGGGGCTCAGGGGGGCAAGACACTTTCGACCTGACAAGTTTGCGAAAAAGTTGACGACCTTTTTTTGCTTGTCAATCATTTGTTTTACGATTAGTTACTTCAGATTACACGACATCAAGCACTCCTTCTTTAGGGGCTGCTGACCTTTTTATTGCTTTCCAGTGTATTTTTACCTATTTAGCCAGCCAATTGGTATGTCAAGACTAAATAACACGAACATTGGCGAACAATTTTCCTCCTAAAAATCAGGAGGTGGCAAATGTCCCCCTGCCCCTCCCCAAATGACGTCTCTGGTAAAAGAACACGAAGTTCGAAGGAACGTGGGTACAAATGAGGATGCGCCTTATGATCGGTGTAACGCTAACAACGGAATGCGTAGGAGTAGTAACGGTGGCCGTTAGAAGCGACTAGAGAGGTAGAAGGTGGGGACGAAAAGACTACTACGCGCCTTGGCGAGCCTTAGCCCGTGTAGTGAAATCGGACAGAAGGCGTATCTGTGTTGATCAGTGAAAGGACGTTGCACGCTATTCGATCGTTTCGCCGCAATACATCTACACTGTATTTTCAGCAACCCAATGCATGCTCAATGGAATCAGAATACCTGTACTAAATAGAGAATGCGCTAAAGTTTTTTATCTATGCTGTCTCATTCGCGTCGATTTTCATTAGATTTTCGGACTCTTTTCCAAACCCTAACAGCCGTTGAACTGCTTAGGATATTGTCATACGATTTATTAGCTCCTTAAGACATTTAATCTATGTATGGCGTGCGTCGCGTCAGTATTGAAAAAACTGTATTTAGGAAATGGAATTCATTAAATTCATGGAGTTTTCCTCTGGTGACTATTTGGAAAGTCATTCCGCCATTTTAAAGAAAAGTGACCTATGTACCTAAGGCAGTACAGTATGATAGCCAGTGACAGGAAATGTGAGAAAGACAACAACAAGAATAGGAATGGCCATGGCAGCATTCTGGGATTTCAGAAAGATACTAACAAATAGACGCATCTCTTACGAGACACGATTAAGAGTGCTCAGAGGCGACGTTTGGTCAGTCCTCTTGTATGGAGCAGAGACATGGACTATTATTATTATTATTATTATTATTATTATTATTATTACTAGAAAGATGCTCGCTTCGCTCGCGCTCGCTTCGCTCGCAGTGCAGGATAATACTAAAACCCAATCATTGAATTCATGCTGCTGAACAACGTTTCAATGAGGTACATACGCCACGTAGCCAAGCTCTGACGCTGCAACGTACGCTTCGTCAAACGCTTCGCGTGGCCGTTCGCTTCGCGTCGCCGTTCGCTTCGCGAGTTGTAGGCCTACACACTATGACGCTGCAACGTACGCTTCGTCAAACGCTTCGCGTCGCCGTTCGCTTCGCGTGGCCGTTCGCTTCGCGTCGCCGTTCGCTTCGCGTCGCCGTTCGCTTCGCGTCGCCGTTCGCTTCGCGTCGCATTTCGCTTCGCGAAGCCTAAGATTCCAGAACGACCAATCAGAACGCTCACCCAGCTAACCAATCAGAACGCTTGAAGGTAACGAATGAGAACGTCACACAGCCAACCAATCAGAACGCTCACACAGCCAACCAATCAGAACGCTTGAAGGTAACAGACATACAGAGCAAGGATCTTAATATTATACAAAAAATGCTCGTTTCGCTCGCACTCGCTTCTCTCTTCGCTCGCAGTGCAGGCTCGCTTCGTTCGAGGCAAATAATATTCCAACAAACAAATTAAACATAAACTGCTTACACAAATCGGGCCTAAATGTGCTCTATAAAATTAGCCTTAAGCGAAGCGTAACCGCGTCTTTCTAACGTTTATAACCGCTGAGATATAGTTGCTATACGAAGCTCCTATTCACCATTCGGCACTGCACAAAAATGTCTCTAACTTAACTACCGTAATAATCGATGAATAATTAATGTGCTCTATAAAATTAGCTTTAAGCGAAGCGTAACTGCGTCTTTCTAACGTTTATAACCGCTGAGATATAGGTGCTATACGAAGCTCCTATTCACCATTCGGCGCTGCACAAACATGCATTTAATTTAACTAATAATCGATGAATAATTAATTCCTTTGCAAGAAACCCGGGGATAAAAATTTGAGGAATCGATAGAAACGTAAGGAATTATAAAAGGGACCTTTAAAGTTAAAAGTACTAAACGGAACATTTGAAACTCATAATGCTAATCTATAGGGCATGACGTTGCACATTTGCGTCAGATTGCGGTAGATTTCCGTAGCTATGCAAAAATCTCATAATGCTAATCTATAGGGCATGACGTTGCACATTTGCGTCAGATTGCGGTAGATTTCCGTAGCTATGCAAAAATCTCAAAATGCTAATCTATAGGGCATGACGTTGCACATTTGCGTCAGATTGCGGTAGATTTCGTAGCTATGCAAAAATGTCATAATGCTAATCTATAGGGCATGACGTTGCACATTTGCGTCAGATTGCGGTAGATTTCCGTAGCTATGCAAAAATGTCATAATGCTAATCTATAGGGCATGACGTTGCACATTTGCGTCAAATTGCGGTAGATTTCGGGAGGGGAGGGGGTTATATTCCGGAGGCACACAGCCAAGCTCAACCAAAGGGATGGTTGGTTGGGAGATGGATGGGGAGAGGGGGTGGAAGAGGGATGGGGAGAAGGGGTGGAGGGAAGGGGTGGAGGGAAGGGGTTGGGAGAGGTTGGGGAGGAAGGGGGTTGGGAAGAGGGGTGGAGGAAGGGGTTGGGAGAGGGTTTGGGGGTTGGAAGGGAAGGGGAGAGGGTTTTGGGGGGTTGGGGGTTGGGAGGAGGAAGGGGTTGGGGGAGGGAGGGGGGGGTGGAAAGAGGGTGGGGAGGGGAGGGGGTGGGGAGGGGAGGGGTTTGTTTGAGAGAGGGATGGGCTCTGACGGGAGAGGGAAAGGGAACGGGGGTTTGAGCTGCATTTAAGACGCTTCGAACGCTCCGTTGATTAGAAAATAATAGACAATGGTTGTCAATGGCAACAGCCTCGTGCACAGCCCAGGACAGAGGTTACGCAATTCGATTGTTACACAGTTTTGATTAAACAATAGACAATGGTTGTCAATGGCAACAGCCTCGTGCACAGCCCAGGACAGAGGTTACGCATTCGACTTCGCAACGTCGATTGGTGACCAATCAGAACGCTTGAAGGCAACAGACAAACTGGACAAACAGAGCAAGAATCTTAATATTATAAATTATTATTATTATTATTATTATTATTATTATTATCTACGACAATTTATATAGCGCAGTAGCATAACTGGAGCTAAAGTCAAGAGCGCGTTACAAAGAAGTCACTTATAAGAGATGTTAAATAAGTGTGTCTTTAGGACTATATCCAAGACCTTGTAGAAGAAATTGGAAGCCACAGAAACGTGGTTTTTGGGAAGGACACTGAAGATTTCATGAACGGAAAAGAAAACCAATGAACAGATCTTCAATGAAATTCGAATATAAAAGTCTTCTTTCTCCATGGCAATTCTTCTCATGATTTCTTTATGACACTTGACGTTTGTATCAAGCAGACTTCCGAGATACAGTAGCATAATTCTTCTATCTGTTCTATTTCCACTCCATCAATGATTATTTTCATTTCTCCACCGTGTCTACTGATTTGCATTGCCTTTGTCTTTTTTAAATTGATACTCATTCCCTAATACTTTGATGTTGAGTTAAACCTCTGCAATCCATGGTTGATGTTTGCCATAATTGCCTGGTCATCGGCAAATCTTCTGTCCCCTTTCCTTGTTCCACCCATCACTACTCCCTCCAACTTCTATGTTCTAGAGGCTTCTCTTACCATTCGAGCATATGACCATCATTTTTCAAGGCAACAGTGGACAACAACATCTGAACATAATCCAGAGCAAAATAATGTGAAGTATGAACCACTAGTAACACCAGACAAAATTTATCCGCCACCAACGCCCATTAATTAACTTGGAATTGGTGTAAAACGTTGTAAAGGCTTTTGAGGGCAATAACAAAATGTTTCAGCACATTAAAGAAAAACCTCTCCGAATGACTGACTCAAAGATAAAGGAAGGAGTTTTTGTTGGATCTCAAATTAGACATTTAAGAAGAACTCAGTATTTGAAACAAACATGAGGGATTTGTAACACCCTGCTTAGAACTCCTTCATGGCTGTTGTTCATGTGTTTCTAGAAAACCGGAAGCCAGAAAATTTGGTATAAAGCCACTTCCACACGTAACAGAGAAAAATGAACAACTATTGAATCAAGGTATTCAGATTGACAAAAGACACGCTGATTTGAGAAAGTTATTGAAAAATCTTTTCTGCTAACCAGTCATATTTTAATTACTAGGCTAAACAAAACCAGCAAGACATCACATTTCGACCAAAAACTGTGATTCCCATCAATAAAGCCAGCGTATCCACTATCTTCAAATTCATTTCCTAAAACCACACACAAATGTCATATCTGATTAGAATGAGTGTTGTCTAATATTCTGTCGTAATTGATAAAAATGATTGTTATGGTTAAAACGACTGTTATAAAATATTTCATAGACCTACTTTTAACTGTAGAACTAGGCTACTTCGCCAAAAATGCTGTCCATTAACTTTTTAAGGCCATAGCGTATTCTAAATGCTTTATTTATCTCGTTTGCTAGTGATGTCCTTTAAGAATATTTGTTATTGCAGAGGAATCGTAGAGTTTAGTCTAAGTATAAAAGAATAATTAGGCCTACAGACATTGAGAAATATAACTTTGTTCATTTTCTGGCGCCACCCGAACTTTGAGAGACAGAAAATTGGGAGAATTTACCACATCCCTCTTCTCTTTGACTTCAGATAAGAAGCAAAGAATGGTTACTATAAACTAATGGTTACTGGTTAACTTTAGTGCGCATGCGCCGATACTACTGGCTGCATTCTGCGCACCTATCATCAAAACGGTTGTTTTTCGGTCGTTTCGTCGCTAGTTTAGCCGGGTTGGCGTCTCAATTGATAGATGCCAAACGTCTTTCCGAATTTTTTTCGACGCTTCTGGAAAGTTTTTTTCTGAGCTGGACGAAATGGCGGGCTGCGGTGTGCGCTCGCTACAGCGCGACACTCCCCTCGATCTGTGGTCGTGCCGACAACGTAGTACGTACACTCGGTCAGGACATACGCTGCGCTGTACGAATCTGCCTCGGTGTGTACAGCGACGAAAAGAGCATGTGTCGACAACCAACATGGTCGCCTGTCTCAACCACAGCAATTTCACCATCTCGTTCCGCAGTCGGTGTCCTCCTTGGCCAACACCGACCGACAACCGCCGAAGACCGACAATACAAATCCGATCCCGGTTTGGCGCCTACAGTGTACGGCTGCGAGCCATGGATCGTCTACTCTTTGACATCATAATACGCTTGTTAACAGCATCTGAACAAACGCAATACAAATAGCTAATATACTTTCTTTCTTACTTACTTATTGTGAATAGTTGCACTAGAAATATCATAGAAGGAGCTTTATGCTCTGGAGAAAAAAACCGAATAACCTCAGTTTTTCTGATGACAGTATTCTTATCACAGAGAGAATTCAAGATCTACAGGAGCTGTCAGAAGCTGTAAGTAGTAAAAGCCAATAATGTGGACAAACACAATATAAATAGCTAGTTTACTTACTTGCTAGTTTACTTACTTACTTTCTTTCTTTCTTTCTTACTTAAATACATACTTACTTACTTACGTACTTACTTACTTACTTTCTTTCTTTCTTTTTTACTTACTTACATACTTACTTACTTACTTACTTACTTACTTACTTATTTACTTACTTACTTACTTACTTACTACCTACAAGTTGCAAGTTACTACCTGCAAGACTGCGAAATTCGGGGAAAGATCCGTAACCCATGGTAATCCCTTGCTCTGGCACTCGCTGCCGAAAACTGTGACCAATGGGACTTTAACATCGACATCGATTTATTTGTTAAAAAAACTCAAGACGCATCTGTTCGACATCTCATACAAGTGCAATGTGCAAAGCGCTTTTGCCGTAAGCCTATGACTTTGTTACTGTGCTATATAAATTGTCGCATAAATTAAACTAAGTTAGTAATCAATGGAAGAAGCAACTCTGGGAGGTTGTCGGCAAACCTGATCAGACAAAGTGCGACAGGTAGCACGACAACAGAGTTGACAGTTGCCATGGACGCCAGAGTCTGATCCTACCGAGGAAGCGGACCGCATAATCGTAAACTCCGCCCATATTGGCTTCAGTGTAGATACAATATATGGCACCGTTTGCATCGCTGCAAATGGAAACAATAGAATTTTGACGAAGAATAAACTTATTAGAAAGCTGGAATCATATGCATTTCACGACATGCACGCTCTCTGTCGAGACAAAAGCAGACAATACCTCAGAAATGAATAACCAAAACTGGGCATGACAACATTAGGTGTTCTGATACTACCGTCCAAGTGAATAAAGCATTTATATCAATGCTCTAAATGGTTGCCTTTGCATTGTATTGTTTCAATTCAGCCGATATGACTACGGGTAGTTTTCCAATTACGTTTCGGTGTTTGCTAAAGCAGCGGTTACAGCCTTTTCATTCCCCGATCGACTACATGAAATGAATATGAAATTATGTTTAGAAATACATGTAATCTCCTTGACTACTGTACATGTTGCCTATAACAGTGCAACAGATGACTCTTTGCTTATACACCACTCAACAGTCGGGCAGAAATTGCTACCCAGGATAGCCGCAGATTCCGAACTGAAGAATATCAAATTGAACATCAATTTAACAGAACTTTCACAGTCTATATCATTGGCCAAACGCAGTTTTAAACTAAATATGAAATTCTTAAAGGAGCTGACCTTACTCGTGATTGTTCTGGTTAACGGAGAAGTAAGCTTAACCAATGTAAGAAGCAGCAATTACAACGCCGTCTTCGGTGAAAATGGAGGAAGGCTATGTGCTATCGCTAATGTTGGTTTGCTGACTCAGAGGCATTTGGTCAAAGGCAGATCTGCCGCTGAATGTGCAAGACTTTGCATGTACTCTTCTGACTGCATCGCCTTCAATATCTACGATAACGCCACATGTGATCTGATAACGTGTCACTCACTCAGAGGGTTTTCTGCAATCGACTCCTGCCGAACCTTTTTGGTAAATATCTATTTTCACTGACAACAGAAAATGTCTTCAAAATTTCGAGGTTTATACATGAACTTTGAGATAAAGGTGGGTACCGGATTATTTGGATACAGGAGGAATAATACATAGTAACTGGATCCTCCGTGAACTTTCGGGCATTCACTTGAATCGCCCACAAATTAGCTTTGAAAATAGCCTATCATTTAGGTTTCAACCTTTGCTGTCGTTCATTGGCAATAGTGAAATATAACAATCATAAACGGATATAATATTTAATAGGTGCTCAATTGATGATAACTCGTTTAGAGTTCACTAGCATTGATAACAACACATTTTGACAAGAAATGTAAAGTAATGTAATGCAACATTTGTTTAACTCCTCTTATATATGTATACTCATAGGTGCTCTTGGCATTGGAGTCGCATGATAAAGTAGTGGGGCTTTAGCTTTCGCATCGAGCAGAACGAAGGAGTAGGAAGTGATTCCCGAATGGATGGGTTCAAGGCATTCCATAGGGAATAGGCATTCCAGTCACTGCGAATGCTCGACGCTGAGTAAGAGCAGTGCGTGATCTGATGACATAAACATTCTTCTGATCAGTGGAGCAGAGCAGACGATGAGCAGAGGAAGAGAGTGGTTTGAAAATCTCAGTAATGTAAGACGGTGCCTGACCTCGAAGTGCTGCAGAAACAATAATTACTTGATTGAATTTAATGCGGCCAGGAATTTAAACCCAAAGTAGGGTGTCGAGCATAAAATCTGATATGCTAGAGTATCGGGGAGCTTTAGCCACAAGACGAGCAGCAGCAGCATTTAGACAGATTGCTGAGTGGAAAGGAGACTGTTGGGCGCACCAAGATACAGAGAGTTGCACTAGTCAAACCTATACTATCATCAAAAGCATGAACCAGGGATTAGTCTGCACAAAGAGAAAATGAGAAACGAATAACCCTAATTTGACGATGTTCGAAAAAGCAAGATCGAGAGAGTCTAGCAAAATACTCTTTGAAGGCCAAATTACTGAAAAGGAAAATACCAAGACTATTCATCATCATCATCATCATCATCATCATCATCATCATCATCATCATCATCATCATCATCATCATCATCATCATCATCATCATCATAGTTGCTTTCTGCCAGCTCATTTGCGGCAATAGCTAGACACAAAACTTTTCCATTTATCTTTTTCCGTTGTTAATCTCATTCCATCTATTATTGTTATTTGATATCTTTCAAAATCTTCTTTGATGCTATCTATCAACCTTTTCCTGGGTCTTCCTCTTTTGACTTCTTTGTATGTGTGGATTGCTTTATATGGGAATCTGTTGCTTTTGATACAATTTGAGAAAGACAGATTAGGATCAGTGAGTCATAAGCGATATAAGTGTGCAAGAAGACGTTCCGTCGAAGAGTCAGCGAAACGCAGAAAGGATGTTGAAGGACCGCATGGATGCTGAGAAAAATTCTCCGCGTGGCGAAAATCAGGCGGCGAATCCTTGAGGGCGGTCGTCTGCGAGACAGTAATCCATCGCCGAACTTGACGGGTACCGACTGAAGATGGAATTCCGCGCGTGAACCGGAACAGTCTTTGCCCTTTATAGCCTGTAGACTACGTCGACGGGCTGGTGGCTTAGATAAAATGGCGGGCCAACCACGCCGACACGGGCGACATAAATACGATCCGTTCAGCGCAGAGAAAACGCCAAGACGATCGCCGACCGCTTTGAAAACGACATCCAGGCGACAATCCTCGCGATTAGTGCAAAGAAATAAGTGCGAGACGTCGTTAAATCCGCCAAGAACGGCGATATTCCGAGTCAAGTACAGACACGTGCGAGCAGCCAAAATGGCGCTACCGGAAGCAGTAGAGAGTATGTAGGCCTACAGCAGAGGACCAAGCACTGAGTCTGAGCCTCGGAGAACACCAGTTTGTGCGAGAATGCTCCATCATTTGAGATCGATTAGAAAGACTGGTTGTAACCCACAGAAGGGCTTGATCAGAAATCACAAATGAGAGTTTCAGACGTTTCAGCAATATGTCATGATCAACCATATCGAAAGCACTTTGGGACATCAAAACGGTAAAACAAAAGTTCGCTCAGAAAAGTCAGTGTCAGAGCAAACACCTGACAGAATTCTAAGGAGAGTTTCAGTTGAGTGAAACCGTCTGAAACCACATTGAGTAGATGGAAGATTTCAGTGTTTAAGTAGTGTAGCATTTGTTATAAAGTAAGTCTTTTAACATAGTTGTTCGTAAAGTTGTCTAAGGTTACGTACGATTTAGAAAAATCAGTGTTAACTGAGGTTATTTATTTTGTGGAGGTTGAAAATTGTTGTAGATTGAAATTCTAATTTGCTTTTACTTTTCAGCATTAACTGCCCCGTTTTTGTTACTTAATGACTACAGTTTGTTTGATATTCTATTATGATTGCGACGTCATATTTCTGCCGAAGTAAGCAGCTAAAGCACTCGGGAGCTGAGTAAATTAGCGTATCCAGCGTTACTGTAGGAAATATTCATTACAAGACAATGTTACGAAAAACTATGATCAATTTATATATTTTAATTCATAATCAAACCGTTGAATGAACCTTTTAATCTCGGCTTTTGTAGGAACTTCACGGTTTTCAAAAGTTATCTAAGGTTACTTGTCTTTCTGGAAAAACGGGTTATTTGAGGTTTATTATTATGACACCAAGGGTTACTGGCAGCTCCAATGCCAGGGTTCTTGATGACATGCAGCACAATAGCTCTTATTTGAGAAATTGGGAGTCAGGGAAACAGTCTTCTTTCAAAGAACGTGTAAGCACAATATGTGGGAAATGCAGCGTATGTAGTGCGAAAGTATGGAGGAACACAATAATCATTATGACACTTCATCTTAGGCCTATAATGTCAGGTAGGTGCAAAAATATACAAGTGAGGATGAAAGATTCGAAGAAACAAAGAGACAAACTCGCCACATGATAACTTGCATATTTATAAAATGTTTGTTTTTGTTTTGACAGGACATTGAATATGGTTACATGCGATTTCGTGGTAGGTCATGAATTTGCTTCGTTCGGTGGATATAAAACATCGGCGTCAGATAATTATCATTATAATATTATAGAAAAACTCGCCGCTGCCTTTGCGGTGTTATGCATGTTTAGTAGTGTTCGTGTGGCTTTGCCGTCTACCCCACCACCACCATCACATCCATCATCAGCATTATCATCATCATCGCCACCACCACCACCACCACCACCACCATCATCATCATCATCATCACCACCACCACGGTCATCACCGTGTTCACTGTCCTGGGACATGTTCAGGGCTCCATTGTTTCCATTCCTCTTTGTGTCTAGCCTATTCCTTAATTTCTGCATAGGTCTTGTGACGCTGTGTATCTGTTTTCATCATCCAGTCCAATAGCATTGACCTTGGTCGTCCTTCCGTCTTTCTTCCCTCAGTGCCAAAGATGCTTGTTTTCCCATCGCTAGTCTTCTCTTTATCTCTTGGCATCTGGCGTCTTCTGTTATTAGGCTCCCAATGTAGCAGAATTGTGTCACATGTACCAGTTCTGCTCCATCGCCCGTTATGTTGATTTTAGGTGGATTCTTGCTATTTGTTATTACCGTGATTTCTGTTTGTAGCGTGTTTGTTTTTATGTCATATTCCTTTGATGTTTAATTAATTTTTCCATTATTTGTAGCTCTCTTTTACTCTCTGCCTGCATCGCATGATCATCTGCAAAGCTTATAGCTTGTATCAGTTTCCCTCCAAAGTTTGTTCCAGCTTTTTCCTCCTCTAGTGCTACCCTTATTAGCTCCTCAATATAAATGCTGAATAACAGCGGAGATAGCGGGAAACCTTGTCCTGATCCTCTTCTTATTTATCCTGGCTATGAATTATCCGAATTTGTATTGCTAGATCCATGTTTAAATTCCTAATCAGCCTTCTGTCCCTTCGATCATTTCTTTGTCTGTTCAGTGCTTTGAATAATTTCGGCTACTCAGTGGCGTAGCCAGGATTTCCGGAAGGGGAGGAGGTTTCGACCAACTTCGGAATATCTTGACAAGCAAAGAAAGAAAAAAGGTCGTCACCTCTTAAACCGTTAACAAACTATATAGTCAAGGGGGTTGACCCCCGAAATCGCGTCTCAAAATAAAAAATACATAGAAACGCATTAAAAATATGTTGTTTCCGCAGCCGTGGGGTTAACCCCACCCCACCCCGCCTTGGCTACGCCACTGAGGCTACTGCATTCGATCGAATGCATTTTCGTAGTCTACAAAACTTACCCACATCGTTCCAGCATTCAAAGTTTATCTAATTTGCGACTCTCATCACACCGATGACATATCTCGTGTATCTTCCTCTCTGGAATCCAAATTGATCGCCTTCCAAAATGTTTAAAGCCTCTACTTTTCCATCAATTCGTTTCTTCAATACCTTTAACGTGATCTTTGATGCATGGCAAATGAGGCTTATTGTTCGAAAGTCTTTACAGTTTCTTGCATTTCTTTTCTTTCCTATAGGTATCATTATGGTTTCCGTAAAGTCTTTCGCCAGTCCCCAGTCTTACGAATCTCTTGGCATATCCCTACTAATTCTTGCGTTGCTCCTTTCCCCAGGCATTTAAGCATCTCTGCTGGTATTTCATCAACTTCTACAGCCTTGTTGATTTTTCAGTACCATTATTGTCTCCTTTACTGTATTTCCTCTTTTAGTAGCCTAGGTCCTTTGTCTTCCAAATCTTCTTTTGGTCATAATGGAATATTCTCATCATCTTCCCTCTTGCCTGTAACAGTATAGTTCTTCGCTGTACTGCCTCCATCTTTTCATGACTTCTTCTTTGTTCGTCAATAGAATGCAATCTTTATCAATGATCACCTCATTTGGTCTTCCTCTTTTTCCTTTCTTACTGGGTTTCTTCACTATGTCATATACCAAGTCATGCCTTCCTTGTCGTTGCAGTTCATTTAGTTCCATGCATTGTTGTTTCCACCATTTCTCACGGGCTTTGTGTGTTTCTCTTCTCAGTTAATTGATAAGCCTTTTATATTCTTTTCTAGCGTGATCTGAAATACACTGTGACCCGGATAAAAAGTGGTCCACTCTATTTTCGCTATAACTTGAAGAAAACTTGGCCGATTTCTATAAAAAAATTGCAGTTTGAATCAGAATTAAATAGGCTTCAGATAGATGCAAACATTATCTGTAAAAGCTTACAGTGAATCTTGAAAATGTCCACCGCCATATTGACACATGATTTAAGACGTCGTCGCCACTGATGAATTGCTGCTGTAATGATCGAGCTTTACCCCCCCCTCTCTCTCTCACCAGTCACCAATCTCTGATTCAGCCCTTCCCTATTGGAATGCGTGACCGAAGACCTTTTTACAGAATACTCTACACAAATGATTAAATCGAGTCCAGATCTGGTGAGTTTGGTCACCACAGTTCGTGTGGTATTACAGCAGAATTCTCCCTTTGCAATAATTCAACGGCGTCATGAGCACATCATACACAACGTCGAAAAATATCTAAAGGGTGGGTACATATATAAGGGTACGTTTTATATTTTATGATTGCGACTAGAGTCCCACATAAAGCTTCCAAATGTTAATAGAAATCGGCCAAGTTATCTTAAAGTTCTGGTGAAATTATACTAGGTCCTCTTTTTATCCGGACACAATGTGGTATACAAAATTTACCACCAAGCGACGAAGCGCGTGATTACTGTACTTAGCGTCATTTCGCTGACTAATTAAGAACGTCGTCCGATTTTTCTGCAGTCAAATGATTTCCAATAATGACGGCTTAAGACGCTATTTAAGCCAGCCGACTGTCAATGTACAGTATAACAGGAACTTTGAAACACTAATCCCTTTTCCCCTTTAACTAAATTCAGATATTTTCAGATTTCAGGTTAAGATTTTACTAATGTAAGAAACATCTTTAGAATGCAACATTAACTTCATGACATTAGTCGTGAGAATTATTCAGCCGTTTGGTTTTTAAGTAGTCTTGATCATCCAATTTTTCCCACGAGTGGTACTAAAAAGCAATACGGACTGTTCTGAAAATCTGCAGATTATTATACAGTAATAGGCCTGTTCAAGAGCCAATAGCCATTTTAATATCTCACAACCTTTGATATATTTGCAGCTTGCCCTTGCGGTTTTGACTATGTGCCTGAAATCAACCAATGTCTCTATTTGAATTTGAAACCGATGACATGGGACAACGCTCGAATGGCCTGTGCAAGAATGAAGACAGGAGCAGAAATGGTTTCAATAAAGAATTCTGCCAAACAGAGCGCAGTCAAAACATATTTGCAGAAGAAATTCACCAGTAAGTAGTTTGAATTCAATTATCGTGTAAGAGATCGTATATATATATATATATATATATATATATATATATATATATACAATTATACATATATATTATATAGGGCTTTTTGTATTATAAAATTTTCCGGAACACACTAGTCGGAAGTCAATTATTTATCAACATGACGTAGCGGCCGTAGAGTTACTATAATCAATACAACAGTGTATAATGTATCTTCAATTAACATGCTGTTGCCAGGGCCGCAGAGACAATTTCCGTGACCCTGTGCAAAAAATAGTCACGGGACCCTGACCTGATAAGTGTGTGAGAAAGTTGATGACCTTTTTTTGCTTATCGGTCTTTTAAAAGCAGAATTCCAGGTCCTCGTTACAAGTACAAGTTTGAAAAAGCGTTTATGATCTTTTTTGCTTGTCAGTCTTTTTATGACATTAATACAGTGGTTCTTAACTGGGGGCACTCGTACCCATTGGGGGTACTTGAAGGACGTTGTGGGTACTGAATAATCCGGAAATAAAGTATGTTTAAAGACTTTACTGCAAGTTACCCTGTATACTATACAAAGTATGTAGACATTTGTGTACTAAATTATACATTTTAAAGAAAAACACTTTCTGGCATTAGAAAAGAGAAGAGAAAGAGGGGATTTGATAGAAACATACAAAATAATGAATGGGAAAGTAGATGTGCCATGCGACCGATTCTTCACAATGGCACACTATAACAGCACAAAAGGCCTCAAATGCAAATTGTTTAAGCAGAGGGCAGGTCCAAGAAATAAAAAGTTTTTAGTACAAGGGTTGTGTACAAATGGAACAGCTTGGACGCTGTGGGAGTGACAGTTGAAACAGTAAACGGATTCAAAGGCTATCTCGAAAAACTAGGTTAATGAATGCGGAGAGTTGCTTCAGTGGTTTTTCACACAGGCTTGCTTAGCCTCCTAAACCACTTACAAAATAATGACTGGGAAAGTAGATGTGCCATGCGACCGATTCTTCACATTGGCACACTATAGCAGCACAACAAGCCACACATGCAAATCACATTATTATAATTTATAACATACGTTTGTTGCAGTTTATAATTATTTTCAGTTTATAGTTATTTTCAATATATTGCAAACTTTTGTCCTAGGAAAAGGCACGCTGGTAGAGGGTACTTCTTCTCTTTTACTTGTTTCAGGGGTACGTAATCATAAAAAGGTTAAGAACCACTGCATTAATTATAATCGGAACAATCGGCAAAATGTGCAAACGGTACAGCTCTAATTATTCTATTTACTGTTTTGATTTGAGAGAGAAAATAAAACAGAATGAATGCAATAAAAAAACAATAAATGACATTCGAATAAAAGAAAATATAATTGAATGGAGAATTTGATTGCGCACCTGTGTGCAGCAATGTAAATGGTACGGATTTTTTCAGTATTTATAAATCTAAAATGTGCTACCACAAGTGCTACCACAAGTGCTACTGTATCTACCTTACGTGTATTCTTGTAGGACAAGATACTTCCGTCTGTGTCGTCTCAAACTGGCCTGCTGGAGGAAAGTTGTCATGGCTGGGCGGACAGACTCTAAATCCAAATCAACATAGTACTTCTTATTATTGGAAGCCAGTGGGTACTGCGGCGACACCTTTTACCTACACATATTGGAATCCGGGAATTCCTAGCAATAATCAGGATCAGCAGAACTGTGCTCTCATTGCTTCTGGACCTGATTATAACTATCGATGGGAAGATACTGAATGTGACGTTCCGCTTTGCTCTGTGTGTGAATTTTGAAGAAAATCTACGAAAACGCTCTACGCAAGTTTCACCGGCATAAGATTTACAACCAGAAACTGAAACGAAAGATAACTTTTTTTCTACTGCGTAAGAACTGTTCTAAAGAGTCTGTTTTCAATCAAGTAACTTGTTCTCTATTACTTATAAGCTATTTGACAAAATAAATTGTGCACTTGAAATTCACGCACAGTGAATAAAAAATGTGACCTTCGTGTAGCCTAATTTAATGGAATAGTGTGACGAAATTTACAAATAGAAAAATAAAAAGGAATAATGATTCAAATCAATTAAATCTGAGGATCAATAATAATAATAATAATAATAATAATAATAATATTATTATTATTATTATTATTATTATTATTATTATTATTATTATTATTATTATTACTATTACTATTATTATTATATTATTATTATTATCAATAATATATATATATAAATTCTGGGCCCCTGTGCAGAAGGGCCGGTGGGCCCCTCACAAGTCACAAGTCTTGGCAAAATTGCTGACGACGTTTTTTTGCTTGTCATTGATTTCACGAACAATGAACAATACGGTTTTGCAACTCTTGAAAACTGCTGATGACCTTTTTCAGGCTAATCGCTGTTTTTCTTTTTCACGCTGTTCATGATGTCCTCAGCGCCCGGGCCCCCTTTTACCCCCCGGGCCAGAGCCGCCTTAAGGCTTAGGCAGTTTAGGCACTGTATGCGCTGCCCATCGCTTCCTGCGGTCTGCAAATGGACGACGAGGCAGTCAGAATCGTCGTCGGCCTCCGCCTCGGTGCCAACATCTGCGAACGACACATCTGCCCGTGTGGTGAGCAGGTGTTGCAAGTCGGATCTCATGGTCTTTCTTGCTCACTCGGCCCAGGTCGTGTTCCACGTCATAGACTGTTAAATGACGTGATCTACCGGGCGCTACTTCAAACGGGAATTCCATCAGCGAAAGAACCATCCTTGTCGCATACCGGATGATGTCTTGAACTCGGCAGTGACATCATGACCGACACGAACTTGAGCCTTTGTGTTCATGTGTAGGTCGATTATCAACCTTAGGAATAGAAAAATGTTTGGTATGCCCTTAGAACGTAACGCCTTCCATAGCGCTTCACGGTCGACTGAGTCGAATGCCGATTTGATGTCCATATACGGATTATAGTCTACGTTAAGAGGGCGGTCGAACTCACGACGCAGTTCAGACAATAGTCATAGAGCGAGGATGGCATCTACCGTCGAACGTCCGGGAGTGAAGCCTGATTGTTGAGATCGCCGGGTTGTGAGGAGCAGAGGTTGGAAGCGTGATAGTATAACATGTGCGAAAACCTTGACTGGCACTGATAGCCAGGATATTGGGCGATAATTGCCGCATTCAGTTTTTGAGCATTTTCCATTCTATAGGGTGATGGCTATTCCATCCTTCCAGTCTGCAGGCACATTGACCTAGTGTGGCGCCGCTATGGCTGCCTGTGCGTGTTGCCCGCGCTTGCGAATTCGTTGCTGTTTTGACATTCGCCGACGTTTTGCGCCTGATTTCATGGTTGGGTTCAGAGATTAAAGATTCGTCCGTCGGGTTTTTCGAAGCGTCTCTATCACTCCTCATCTTTTCCCGTCGTTCTGGACCTTCCAGTCGGTCGCTGCCGTTCATCGGGTCGTTCGCAATGGCGGCCATTGATGTAGCGCCATGTTCCTACTTGGCGTGGATGTGATTGACTGCCGTTCTGGATGTCGCTTCCATCCTCGTGAAATGTGGTTGTGACGGTCCATGGTCCATAAGTCATTGGACCCTCATAAAATTCTGAATAAATTCATAATGTACCGTTTTACGATTATTTCCTAAACTTTTGCGTTGGGTAGACAAGATATATAACCAGCAATTGGTATTTTGGAACATTAACAAATAACAATCGTGGAACGGTCGGGTGGGTCGGACACGGACCGTCAACTCTGCCATCGGGGCTAGATCATCAAGAATGCGCGAGATGACTCAGCCAGCTCCGATACGCAGTATATATATAATTATATATATATATATAATTATATATATATATATATATATATATATATATATATATATATATATATATATATATATATATAGAGGGTGGACCAATAAAACCATTACTCGTCTGGTAACTTTTTCACTCGTATCACATGGATGCCTTTGATTATCATTATTTTTAATTTAGATGAATGAAATGATTGAATGCATATTAGTTAAAACAGTGATCATTGAGTCACTCGACTTCATGCTCTTTTAATAAACTAATTTAATTTCTTGTATTTGCTTTGTTAAGACTTATTTATTTTATTCATCTTGTACAATGTACATGAGGGTAAAGAGAGTTCAAGTACCTTTTGTATACTACAGTACATGTGACATGAGGATCATATTGCTTGCTGAAGAAACGCTGCCTACGTAAATAACGGTTTAAATCAGAGCCAGTGCTCGGGAACCAGTGCTCTGTCCTATCGTATTAACTCGTACATCCTGTTAACTTAGGGTCGGGACATAATCGAAATTTGATCATTTGCTCTGTGTAATATATATTCTGATTGCATCAGACACCAACGGGCGCTGAGCCCACGGTTATTGATGATGATGACGATGATGATGATGATGATGATGATGATGATGAATCTATTCTCGTTTGGCAACAGCGGGCACTAAGGCAGTACTCTAGTACTTAGCTATAGCGTTCGTGTTGGGTCTGTAAAATATAAGGCCTACTGTATCTGAAATACGTTATCTCCAATGCCATCCGATACGGTACGGTAGCGCATGACACGGGACCTTATATTGTGATACAATAGAACCAAATAAACGTTATAACCGATTCAATTATAACGAAATTCTACCGCAGTTGCTAAAAATTTTACCAGAAGGCACCAGTGGCGGCTCTAGGATTTGGCAAGTGGGGGGGGGCGTTGGGGTGGCAACTTCTAATCATGGGGGGCCAACCATTTATTGTTTAATGGTTTAATGTATGTAGCATTAAGTATAAAGTCCCAACTGGGGGGCCACTGGGGGGCCAGGCACTCAATAGGGCGCACGGGCCCCCCTGGCCACCCCGGTGGAGCCGCCACTGGAAGGCACCATTATGGCTTCTTTCTGTATAAGCGTATCAGTGCAATGCCCAATCTGTGTTAGAAATCCAACATGTAGCAGGTTCCCTAGATAATAGTAATGAAAAACATCGAAGGCAAATTTGAAATCAATTTTCGTTTCAGCTATCTTCCTGTAATTGATTTTTGTCATTGGCGTAGCAAATGGGTTATGCAGGCAGAACAGTGCACAGAGGCACCTCGTCGTCAGAAGATCTCCGGCAGACATAGTAAGATACTCCCAGCCGGCGGCCAGATGATCCCCGACAGCGAGTCTTTACAATAAACATATTTCAGATTGTAATTTTAAAAATGACAAGTTTTATAACTGAACTAAATGTAATATGCAGTGTACACAATCAAGTGACTATATGATTTATATTTAATCATATTAGTGAGATATACTAGGAGTGCTAAACTGTGAAATATGCAAATATTGTAAAAGCGCTCAGGGCTTTTTGCTTGAAATCAGAGGGTTTTCCAGACACCTACAACCGAAGCTCTGTACGAAGGCCTCCAAAATCTCTGGAGATCTATTTCTTAATTCAGTCAATGTCTCATGTCAATGTTATAATCAGCTATAGAATCGGATTTGATCCGGATAACGAAAATTAGTTCTAACCTCAAAAGGAGTTAAATTGCCATGGTTTTTCAGGTGAGGATTATTAAAAAGACTCATGACATGTCAGACATCTGCGCGTGGCAATATCATATTCAGTACTCATTGTTATACAGATCGTGTTTAGTTATATCTTTCTTTAGAATTTTACTTGTGAAGGGACAGTGTACTCTCTCTTTAGAATTCATGAATACAAAATCTACTCCCTCCGTGTAAATTAAAAACAATCTGTAGAAAATGAATTATTCAGAAACAACTAATAATTATAGTATTGTTTCGTTGGTGCGCAATTTGAGCTTGTCAATAGCTTTTCAAATATTAAAAAGCACCTCGTTTTTTAGAAAGCTGACTATGATACATGCGAAATACCCTTTTCTATTGTAACTTGGATCGTGGAGTTGTTTTTTATTTAGTTGCCCCGGTGGAGCCGCCACTGAAAGGCACCATTATGGCTTCTTTATGTATAAGCGTATCAGTGCAATGCCCAATCTATGTTAGAAATCCAATATGTAGCAGGTTCCCTAGATAATAGTAATGAAAAACATCGAAGGCAATTACAATGACATTACATTACATCAATTACATTGACGTGAGCCATTGACTGAATTAGGAAATATATCTCCCGAGATTTTGGAGGCCTTCGTACAGAGCTTCGATTGTAGGTGTCTGGAAAACCCTCTGATTTCAAGTCATTTTATTTCATTTTATGTCATTTTATTTTACAACATACAAATAAAATTAAAAGTCATTATCGCATTGTGTTGAAAGCCAAAATAGATTGACAGATAGATAGACACCTTAAAATTAAAGGTGTCTATCGACTGATCGTTGGTTCATTCTTCCGTTCGTGAAGGGCTGAGGTCCGTTAATTGTGCCAAAACCGCGACCGACGGCGAAGTGCCATTCGTGTAGGATTGTAGAGGGCAGATCATCGCCACCATCTTCTGGAGAGGGGAGGGGGCATATACAGCGTCGTCGCCTCGTCTGCACGTGGGCGCCAGTCGGTACGGCGAGCGATATCACAGATAATAGCGCGATGGGCTGGGATGCGATCCACGTGACGAAAAGAAGACAGGCGGTGTAATGTAATGTTTGAGTGTCTCGTGCCTGTAGGATTCATGTCTCAAATCCGCTTAGAAGGATGGACATGAGACAAATTTAATAGATACGCATCTTAGTACACAGGTGTGTCTAAATTTGGCGCACAATGCTCGAAGGGATAAAACCATAAAGCATATTGGCTATCGGCGTAGTTATGAACTTGTAGACAGAGTAGAGCATTAATAACTTGCTGCTTCGTCAGCGTTCAAAATTTACAGGTTCATCGTCACTAGTAAAATCTGTGTAAGAGCTCGTAAAAATGCGCTACAGTTTCTTTTTTCTTTCTTTCAATATAATCTATAGAAGTATGTTACCCATGAAGGGACAGTGTACTCTCTCGACATACATGGATATCAGCACAGGATCGCACGCTTGCTCTATAGAAGCTCAGGAAGAGTATCATCAAAATGTTCAAATCAAACTGGGAGAGCTGTCCTTCAAACTGGAAAGAATCGGTGAACGATTTGATGATGCCGATGAATCCGGTAAAATAATGTCTAAAGAGCATTGCCATGATCTCCTGAATGTTTTCCAAAACCTCTCTGTTAAAATTAATGCATTGGGTGAAAGAGCGAGAGGTGAAAATAAATGCTTTGTTGACAAAGATTTAGACCAGATGTATCAAAATGTGTCCCTGAGGCTTGAGGTAATTGACCAAAAGTTCCAAAGCGCTGATGAAAGTCTGCTGCTGCTCGCCAAAGAAGAACAAAATATCAAGGAAAGCTTAAAAGGCCACGACCAAATATTGCAAGCTATGCGCAGAAACACGACTGATGGAATCGATGGAATTCATAAGAAGATTGACAATGCAGTGCAAAGCATCAAAGAGAGAATTCAAAGTCATGACCTGTCCTTGCAGCGTCTTGATCAGAATATTTCGACTGAAGTTGAAAGAATTGATGGTCGCCTGCAATCGCTGCTCCAACAAGTGGGAGACATCTATCAGCTCGTCAAACAAATTGGTAATCTAACGAATAATAGAAACGCATCGAAATTGGTTCTAGTTCCCATTTGTAGGTCCTTTTAAATCTGTACTTATAGTAGTAGTAGTAGTAGTAGTAGTAGTAGTAATAATAATAATAATAATAATAATAATAGTTAATATAAATAATTAATAATTAATTAAATAGTTAATAATAATAATAATAATAATAATAATAATAATAATAATAATAATAATAATAATAATAATAATAATAATAATAATAATAATAATAATAATAATAATAATAATAATAATAATAATAATAATAATAATAATAATAATAATGCACTTTTATAGACCATTTCTAATACTCAAGGGTATCAATCGAAATTCATCCGCAAAAGACCAGGTCATTCCAGAGATCAGTCAGAGGGAAACAGCAAGACAGACTATGGAGGAAATGCTAATTGGAAGAGATGTGTTTTAAGCCTAGATCTGAAAATGCTCAGTTTATTGGAAGATCTGACAACCAGAGGGAGAGTTCCAGAGTTTTGGCCCAGAAATAGAAAAAGCTCTCTTACCAATTTCAGTGTTTGTTCTAGGTACATTTAACAATGAATCAGCAAATCTTGTTGAATGATAATGTTTCGGATGGTTTATCATAGATTTTAAATATTGAGGTTGGCCAGCCTTCAGTATTTTAAAAGCAAGGACACCACTCTTAAATACAATTCTCTGTTCTACCGGCAGCCAATGTAACTTTTGAAGGACAGGTCTAATTTGATCATGTTTACGAGTTTTTGTAATGGCCCGGGCCACAGAATTCTGAATTCTTTGAAGTTTTTGTATGTTAGATTTGGCCATACCATTGTAAAGGGATTTGCAATAAGCAAGCCTACTGCTGACAAGAGCATTGGCAAGAGGAATCAGAGCAGGTTTTGGCACAAGATCACGAATTCGTTGAATGTCTCTGATTTGAAAATGAGCAGCTCTGCTAACCTTATTTATGTGTTCATTAAAAGACAGTTTTTTGTCAAATATTACACCTAGGTTGCGGACAGACTGGCTTTGATTATCTGAAATGTTGTCAAATTTAAAGGAATATATGTCTTCAAATTTACTTAAATTAAAAGACGTACGAAGAAGTAAAAACTCAGTTTTTGAAGGGTTTAATGCAAACTTATTACTAAACATCCAAGACTGAACATTTTTCAGACAAACGGATACATTTTCAAGTGATCCAGAAGAGGTTTTATCATCAAAGACAATGAATAACTGTGTATCGTCAGCGTAGAAATGATAGTCAGCAGAGAATTGTGAAAGAAGAGATCCAAGAGGCATTGTATATAAGGTGAAAAGGAGAGAGCTTAAAACAGATCCCTGGGGAACACATGTCATTATCCATAGCAGACAAAATAATTATAATCATGAACAGCCAGGAGGGCAGTTTCAGTTGAATGAAATTTTCGATACGCAGACTGCTTAGACAATAAAAGATTATGCCATGAAAGATGTACATTATTGTACATTTATTCGACTAAGCTTATATCTACGGAGGAAATTGCATTTGGAACCAATGGTTATGCCTTTTGTTCTAAAGACTTGAGAAAAGGATGCAGGGTATAAAAGAGATGATGATTTAGAACCTTTAATTGTTATTGCTTAAAACGTAATTGGCCCATGTTTGATTGGAACACCGCATAAGATAACGATATTTAAGTTTCAGAACATTGATCATAAGAATTTTGGTCTGCATTTAGCCTTATGCAACCGGATTTTCCCAGAAACCCTTCACGCATCAGTAAATACGGTATACTAGTATAGCTTTATCAAACAATGCAGAATACGATAGCAAGTCAATTTATACGAACTATGTGTGCGAGGTGGCGATTGAGTTTGAAAGAGACGTTTTAATATAGTAATTTTAACAAAGAGTTAGCTGTTGATGTATTTGCAGTATGTCCTTACGGTTTTGACTATGTGCCTGAAATCAACCAATGTCTCTATTTGAATCTGGAGCGGATGACATGGGACAACGCTCGAAATGCCTGTGCAAGAAAGAAGACTGGAGCACAAATGGTTTCAATAAAGAATTCTGCCAAACAGGAAGCAGTTAGAAGATATCTCCAGCAACAATTCAACAGTAAGTAGTTTGAATATTTATTCAACTCTCGTGTAAGAGATGGCATTAATTTCAATTGCTATTATATACCTCGTTATCCACATAACTGTAAAATACACACAGGATAAGACAAACGAGGAAGTGATGAAGGAGATAGAAGAAGAAAGAAGCCTGATAGATACAATCCGGAAAAGGCAGAGAAATTGGATGGGACATGTCCTCCGGCATGACTCTCTCCTAAGAACAATAATCGAAGGAAAAATGGAGGGAAAGAGTGAAAGGTAGACCGAGAAAGATGATGTTGGAGTGGATGATGAATAAAGGATATCAGGAACTCAAAGAAGAAGCAAGCAATCGATCGGAGTGGAATAACTGGATACCTGGACCTGTCGAGAGACAGAAACACTGATGATGATGATGATGATGATGATGATGATGATGATGATGATGATGATGATGATGATGATGATGATGATGATGATGATGTATCCACTATCCACCCTTCATTGATGAAGTAGTTCATCGGAAATCGTCTTTAACCACCATTTGCTTAAATGGCTGCATTAAGAGTCCATCGAATGCATTTATGGACTCTTGATCTTCGTCTGTGTCTAGTGTTGAAATACGCATGTCGTGCAGCTTCAAATACTGTAGTTCGTCGATTTCAATAGATTCTGGCATCACGTGCAACCAAAGCATTCTATATCTATGAAACATTCATTACCTCTTTTGCGCGATAAATATACCAGTTTTTTCTTTGCTTTTTGTTCTCATAATGACTTTTTACTACATCTATGACAGTATTTAGGCAACATGCTGTATTCTGTTATATTTTTGCGCTGAAATTAGCAACATAAACTAGATTCTTTATAATCTGGTACATTCGAATAGTTCATAGATTTTGTCTTCGTTATCCACATAACTAGGCTAATATAAGTATAATTTAATTCACATTATACTGATTTGAAATGTCGCTGTGTCTAACAAGTGACAATTATTGATAGTGTGCTTTCGAATTGCTTAGATTTGAAATGCTGCGATTTCTTCAAATTTAATCAAAAAATTTATGTATTCGCTGCCTTCATTAAAACTAATATAAGTATAATTGATCCATATTATACTGCTTTGAAATTTCGCTGTGTAGTAGGTAATAGCATGTGCCTCCATCAATTTTCTACGTGTGCCTTATTTCTCTGAGCTGATCACCTACAGTGTAGGCAAAGAGTTTTATTGACTTAAAAGCGGTGTCATTAATATAACGCCTACAATGGTGAGCAAAAATCTAGAATCGCCATCTCTTTTCCGAACTATTCTGATTCATGGTGCTGATTTGAGAATGAGAAAGGATTAGATGTAATGTTAGGAAAGAAAGAGACAGATTAGTGGAATAAGAATGAAAGAAACTGAATTTAAATACAGAAGGCGTTTCCAGACTTTTGCACAACACTGTAAATCTAAAAACACTGTACTAGCCACCTGTGAATCGTCTCCATCTTTCGTGATTTCCTGTAGAATCAGAATCGGCTGTCTGCACATCGTCGTGGACTGCTGGAGGAAAGATCTCATGGCTAAGCGGACAGATTAGAAATCCAAGTCAGTGCGGTACTCCCTATTATTGGAAACCAGTGGGGGAAGCAGAGACACCTTTCAACTTCACCAACTGGAATCCGTCACAGCCTGACTGCCATAGTGGCGTTGAGAAATGCGCTGTCATTGCGTCTCAATGGAACTATCGTTGGAACGACCTTTCATGCGACACTCTGCTTTGTTCGGTCTGTGAATTCTAAAGAAAGCCTGAAAATTCGGTTTATTTTATTTTAGGATTTACGTTCACGAAATAATTTAATTTGTGAGAAACTGACACAGAATGGAAGCTTTTCAGATTTGAATATAGTTGTTTATTAGAACTTTAAGCGTGTTATATTCTGAATGTGTAAGGAATGTTTATATGCTATTTCAGATTTGTATTTGCTTTTTTATTACCAAAATTAATTTGTCGTTTATTATGCTCGCTGGTTAGTCGTGGCTGGAAATAATTTAACTATTGAATCAGATTTCCTACTGATTTAAATTTTTTAGCCAATATGTGCAGCATTGACTTCAGCTTACTATTCATCTTTGCTGCTCTGATCTATGCCACTTCAGCTGAAAGTAAATGTGACTATTTTTACGTCCAATATGGATAATCTACAATATATAATTAAACTTTTGCTTACTGTATTTTCGTGCTGAGAAGGTCCACCTCAATGATTTCAGAAGGGCTCAGGACATTCGTGTCTGTAGGCCTATAACGAGCAGACTCGAAGAGACTTAAGACTCTCGCCCATAGTCAAACAAACACCCAATTCACAAAGATTTCCTCTGGTCTCTGTTGTTGCTCAGCCTAATGAAACATCGCTGTGTTTTAGCAATTATTACAACACAGGAATCTGTGACAACAGTGACGAGACATGTAACAGAGCGAAACCCCTTCCGTCATTCAGGGACCCAATGGCTGAACGTAATATTGTTAAAGGTAACTAGATCAGCAGTATGGTAGTTCAGAGTTGTCCATGCGCCGGTTTTCTGAACCCAAACCCAACCCATAAAAATTTCCTGTCTGCTGACCCAACTCAACCCGACTAAAAGGTGAAAGTGCAAACGCACGTTTAAAAACATAGACTTACATAAATTCAAGCATAAAAAGAGCTTACAGTGTTTAGAGTCGTTACTGTATCAATCCTGTATGTAATCCCCATTGGACTATTTCAATGCTTTCCACTTTAAATGCCGATAGCATCTGCAAAAGTCTTTCCTACAGATGGAAAATCACTCTCTGTATTGTCAGTAGGCCTATGTCACCCAGAAGGGCGTGGTGCTACTTAAGACTTCGTAAATTACTGAAATAATATACTGTATAAGTTAATTATTAATCGTGCTGATAAAATGATGGCCGAAGTATGCGTTGATATAGACTACGATTATCTTACGCCTTCTATAAAGGTACAGCACATATGTATGCTTTACAAGATAGAGAATATGCAGACATTTTAAAACATATTGTGCCATTCTGAATCAAGCATCATAAAATTAATGTTGATCGTTAATACCCGCAATACAATCCTGTACAATACCCGAGATCATCTCTATTATTCTTTGCGCGGTGGAGCAGTGGTTACGCCCTGTTATGCGAAACATGAGGTCAACAGTTCAAGTCTCGGCTGCAGCAGAACTTTTCGTTGCTTCTACCATAAGCGCCCCGTGGACTCAGCTCTGAATGATTACAGCGGGTTCTATCACAAGAGAGGGAAATGAGGCAAAAGAAAAGCTGACCACCGCCTTCAATAGGCCGAAGCCATGAAAAACTGAAGGCGTTAACTCATCGATTCTGCTGCGGGCGGTAAGCAGACTTGTCCATGTGACATAATTTACTGTCCAATCCCATCCCATCCCATGGCAATTTATGCCTGTCTCATCCCATTCCATCCCACCGTTCCATCGGATTTCAATTAAAATATTATTATTAAATAGTAATCATGTGTAATACAGTTCAAATGAAATTATGAAATTTATGACAGTTTAGATGTAGTGTCTACTAAATATGACTACGTGCACAAAGAGACATGTAAAACGACAGAGTTTATCAATTCCATTAACTTTAAAATTAAAGAAAATTTTATTAACAAGAAGTTTATTCTAAATATGACAATTCAGTGTAATTCTGACACTCATTCTATTTCTGAGTCACTCTGCTCATTCAGCACATTATCAATTGTCTGCTGATCGACTGTTTATAATAATTTACTTAATCCAGGTTATCCCTGAACCATTTTCACAATTTTCATTTTCCGTGCAAGTCTGGTGTACGCATAGTTTATACGAAGAGCACGTACTCTGTAGCATCCGTTTTCGTAACTTAATCAACAACAATCTAGCTGCGTTAAATTAGCACTCTACTGCTGCTGATGACACTGGTATGGCCACAATGTTGTCGCCTGCCAGTATATTAACCAATGACTTACTCTTTCAGATACAATTCAAGCGTAAAACCTGACCAAATAACTTATTGTTCTTTGATTTTACGACTACACTACACCACATCTGGATGGTCCATAAAGATCCCAGCTGCCTCTTCACTTTCCACCGGCCAAGGAGCATTGCTATGATAACTTGCACAGTGTCAACATGGATTAGGGTTGGACATTGATCTGCTTCTTCGAATAGGTAATGATTGTAGTCGTACTCCTCTATACCACCAGTTTAAATTAAAAATATGCTCTTGATTAATTAAGTAATATGATTTTAACGGGGTGGAATGTGGTATAAATTTTCAGTTTAAAGATCTCCTGCAGATTCTTTTGACACATGACGATTTTCCATTATGAGAGCTGCTACAAATGTTAATTTTCAGATATTATTATTATTACGACGATTTATATAGCTATGTAACTGGTTAAACCAAAATCAAAAGCGCTTTGACAACGCTGACATGGAAACGATGGTCGTAAATTGGCGATGTTAAAAATCCACTCGGATGATAGAAGGATCGCGCTGCCGTGAAGAAATCCGGTGCGGAATCTTACTAAAAGCGGTCCTTCGCGAGAAAACAGCAGCCACATTGACACGCCAACGAACAACGGAAGATGATGTTAAGAGTCCGCGAGTTGATAATAGGAGTTCTCCGCCCGGTAAAATCGGAGACGAATTCCGAAGAAGCGGTCTTTCGCAAGAGATTTCGTCACCGAAATCGGCAAATCCGACGAAGATGGAAGTTCTACTCGATCCAGAAGTTCCAGTCGATCGCAATCACGTTGCCACGCAGCCGCCATCTTAATGTCGGACTTTGGCGCAATTACTCAACAGCGACGGCGACTGACTTCAACCCTCCATAACGGCGTAGAAAGGTGGAGGACGGCAAGAAACTGTACGAAGAACCGATGAGTAGGACGCAGTCAAGGCGCTTGGTACAAAATCCGAGCGCCGAACTTCGATAAATGCCGAGAACGGCGACAATCCGTGGAACAAACACGTGCTGGCCGCCATGACGGTGCCAAAACCGGAAACCGGAGATAGGCTAAAAAAACTATGTTATTATATCCACGACAAAGACGCTTTGCATTATCATGTAATATGTGTATTTGTTTTCATAGGCGCATACTTCTCTTAGGTCTGTAGTATCGATCCCCACGCTTTTTGAAAGGCTGTCATAATAAAGAGACTTCCAGAGAGAAGGTATAGGGTATAGGTTTGGGCTCCCTCACTTTCTCGTCTAAGTTTAAGACAATGTTTTGTTTCCCTCAGTCACAGAACATGACTGGGAATGCAGAAGATTAGTAATTACCAAAGAGAGTCTTTCTAAATATGCAAGGCTGTTCCTGTATTCCATAGTGACAAATGAGTTCTGTCACTCATATTCTGAAACTGTAAATTGAACTAAAAATACTTGGATGGTCTGCAGGCCTACTTTATGTCTCAGTGGCGTCAACCTCGTGAAAGTCCTTGTGTCCTAACCCTCACAAAAATGTGGTTGTGATGGTCCATAGGTCATTGGACCCTCGCAAAATTCTGAATAAATCTATAGTGTACCGTTGTATGATTATTTCATAAACTGTTGCGTTGGTTAGATAAGAGATATAAGCAGCAAATGGTATTTTGGAACATTAACAAGTAATCGTAGAACGGTCGGGTGGGTCGGAATCATCGGATACGGACCGTCAACTCTGTCATCGGTGCTAGATCATCAAGAATGCCTGAGATGACGGAGTGAGAGCACTCAGCCAGCTTCGATGTCGATTTCTCCTGCACGCCCAGAGAGAAAAGTCAGAATCTCTTAGACCAATTCATACTCTGAGGGTATAAATCGGTCTTTGCTAAACTGCTTCCAATTCCTCCGCCTCGCCGTCTTGTACTCAAGAGGTCTACCTACCCTCAACCATGGATTTCCAACAAACAAGCTTATGGTCTGACAGAGCCGTTTCTATGACCGTGGTTTCTTTCGTCGCCAAATCCGTAGGCGCAATGACCACGTCCTGTAGACCCTCCCAGATCATGGGTCGATTCAGCCACCAGTTGCTGCAAGTTGTTTGTGTCCAGGATATTGTTGAAGCTCTGACTATCACGCTCAGTGGGCCGCTCCTGGTGCAGGTTAAGGTCTCCGACTACATAAAAGACCACAGTTATAGGTTTCCAGCGACTCGATCAGTGTGACAAAATCTTCTGGAGAACCTCTCACACGCGTGTTGGGACTTCGGTCGACAGACAGCAACCAGAGTAAAGGATCCATTCGCACAGTGTTTATTCTAGCCACCTAGACATTAGAGGAGCTTAAAATTTTGGGGGAACAGACATTGGGAGGTCATACTACTTGCCAAAATGTCAAAACTTCAGAGAGGAATTTCAAACTTTGGGGGGGGGGAGGAATTCACCCAGAGGAGATCAAAATATATATTGCCTTTGAATTACCGACCAGACTGCAGAAATATTTAACCGTGGTCGGCTTAAACTTGGTAGGTAGTTTTGTGGTACTGGTCCCATGCCTCGAAATCCTCTTTGGTTGCCAACGGTTTGGTTCCTGGTTCCCCTATCAAGCCGAGAATCACTCGCCGTAGGACGAGCCGCCTCAACGACATTCAGACCCGAACCCAGCAGCCTCTTGATGGCGGCTGAGACCGAGTCTTCATGCCATATCTCTGTCAAAATAAGCATATCTGTGAAGCAAGTGAAGGTGCCGTTCAACGATACTATTCACCACATTGTCCATCTTGTTCTCGATCGAGCGAATAATTCTGAAAATCAAAGCTAAGCTAATTTTAGTATTTCAACAGTGTAGCTCATACTTTTGATGAACGCGTCCTACCTCAAAGTTCGATCATACGCGTATGACAAAATAAAATACGTTAAAATACGTGCGTATGAATAAGAAAATAAAATACGCGTATGATACGCATATTTTTAAGTCTGCTCGGTTACTTATAATTTGCTTACTCAGAGAACGATATCAACTGCTACGTCACGCCACGTCACTGTAACTGATCCCAAAATTCACTTCGCTAACACTTGTTTCCGTTTTAATTTCTCTGTGCAGGTAAATGGTTAACAGACTGCGATAACTGACGCAATTGCATGGCCAATTGGCCATGTAGGCTTAAGGTATTTTGCTAACGTATGATAGCGCGTATGATAAAAAGAGTCATACGTTAAAATACGTGCGTATGATACGAAAAAATATAATACGTATGATACGTATGATCGAGCTTTGTCCTACCTCACCAAACCCGGGAGTGGACAATTGGGTCCCGCTGTTTGGGTTCCAGGACGTTTGGCATTAATTTAATTCTAGTGTATGGTTTTGATAAATTATTGTATTTATTCATTTGCACATGACGTTAAATTGTGCCATTTTTGATGATTAGGCTCGGTAATATATAAATTCTATTCTATTCTATTCTATCCCGAACAATATATGCTGCGCAGTAGCTTGGCTAACAGTCAAAAACAATAGCACTTTACATCAACATGCATACGAAAAACTAAATAAGTGCGTCTTGAGGTTTTTAGAGAAGACTTCGTAGGAGGTGGCCTTGGTGACATATTCAGGGAGGGAGTTCCAGAGATGCGGGTTCCCTCGACTGATAGATCTTTCGCCTAGCTTTGCAGTCTTGAGCGGAGAAGGGACATACAACAGTAATCGAGTACTGGAGCGAAGTTGTCGGCGCTCATCCGTCATCTGCGGGGTCCGTAGTAGAGCGGAAATATATTCCGGACATGTGGGATCATGGAGAGCCCGGTAGGTCACGCAACATCGCTTAAAAACGATGCGTTCCGGCACCCTGAGCCAGTGGAGTTTGTCCCGGAGATATGGTGTTACGTGATCATGCCATTTACATCCGAAGATCGTCCTTGCTGTAGTGTTGAGGACGGCCTGCATCCGTTTGAGTTGGCTGTCCGGTAGACCCAACAGGAGACCATTACAATAGTCCAGTCTGGTGACAATGAGTGCATGTGCGAGGAGAATCGCCGTTGCCTTTGGGATGTAGCATCGAATTTCTCGGATTTTCCGTAGCTCAGAGTAGCACGCCCGAGTCACATTACTCAGGTGGCCCACGAATGAAAGGCAGTACGTATACAGGGTGGACCAATAAAACCATTACCCGCCTAGTAACATTTTCGCTCTAATCATATGGATGCCTCTGTTTATCATTATTTTTTATTTAAATGAATGAAACGATTAAAGGCATATTAGTTAAAACAGTGATCACTGAGTCACTTGACTTCATGCTCTTTTATTAATTTCTTGTATTTGCTTTGTTAAAACTTATTCATTTTATTCATCTTGTACATGAGGGTAAAGAGAGTTGAAGTTCAGTTTGTACTTCAGTACATGTGACACGAGGATCATATTGCTTGCTGAAGAAACGCTGCCTACGTAAATAACGGTTTAAATCAGAGCCAGTGCTCGGGAACCAGTGTTATGTCCTGTAGTATTAAATCGCACATCCTGTTAACGTAGGGTCGGGGCATAATGGCAATTTGATCATTTGTTCTGTGTAATCTACTCTCGTTTGGCAACAGCGGACTCTAAGGCAGTACACTAGTACTTGGCTATAGCGTTCGTGTCGGATCTGTAAAATTTAGGGCCGTAGGGCCAATCTGAACTACGTTATTTCCAATGCCATCCGATACGGTAGCGCATGTACACTGCGATAAGTTAAAACCAAATGAACGCCATTACTGAGTCAATTATAACGACGTGGGCGCCTCTCGGTACGGCGAGCGATATCACAGATAATAGCGCGATGGGCTGGGATGCGAGCCACGTGACGTAAAGAAGACAGGCAGGGTCTTATGGTGATGTCTGCGTGATGGGTTGTTGCAGTGGTAACGTGTTGCAGCGCACAACCTGTAATGTTTGAGTGTCTCGTGCCTGTAGGATTCATGTCTCAAAGCCGCTTAGGAGGATGGACATGACGTAAATTTGGTAGATACGGATCTTAGTACAGAGGTGTGTCTAAATTTGGCGCACAATGCTCGAAGGGATAAAACCATAAAGCATATTGGCTATCGGCGTAGTTATGAACTTGTAGACAGAGTAGAGCATTAATAACTTGCTGCTTCGTCAGCGTTCAAAATTTACAGGTTCATCGTCACTAGTAAAATCTGTGTAAGAGCTCGTAAAAATGCGCTACATTTTCTTTTTTCTTTTTTTAAGTATAATCTATGAAAGTATGAGTCATGTGAAAGGACAGTGTACTGTCTCGACATACACGGATATCAGCACAGGATCGCATGCTTGCTCTATATTAGCTCAGGAAGAGTATCATGAAAATGTTCAAATCAAACTGGGAGAGCTGTCCTTCAAATTGGAAAGAATCGGTGAACGATTTGATGATGCCGAAGAAGGCGGTAAAATATTGTCTAAAGAGCAATGCCATGATCTCCTGAATGTTTGCCAAAACCTTTCTGTTAAAATTGATGCATTGGGTGAAACCGCAAATGGTGCAGGTAAATGCTTTGTTAACAAGGATTTAGACCAGATGTATCAAAATTTGTCCGTGAGGCTTGAGATAATTGACCAAAAGGTTCAAAGCACTGATAACAGTTTGTTGCTGCTCAGCAAAGCAGAACAAAATATTACGGACAGAAACACGATTGATGGAATCGGTGGAATTCATAAGAAGATCGACAATGCAGTGCAAAGCATCAAAGAGAGAATTCAAAGTCATGACCTGTCCTTGCAGCGTCTTGATCAGAATATTTCGACTGAAGTTGAAAGAATTGACGGTCGCCTGCAATCGCTGCTTCAACAAGTGGGAGACATCTATCAGCTCGTCAAACAAATGGGTAATCCAACGAATAAATAGACACGCCTCGAACTTCGTTCTAGTTCCCATTTGTAGGTCCTTTTAAATCTGTACTTATACTAAGTGATTGCTATCTAGTGAATCTGGGTAACCCTTTCGATCTAGTACCATAGTGTTTGATTGATCTTACAGTAGGCGTCTGATATATATTGAAATAGCCATAGGCAACGTGCAATGATCAGGCAGACATGGGTCTTTATGTGGAATGGGGAACGAGACTTTGTTGTTATAGCTACGGAGGAAATTGCATTTGGAAATAATGGTTATGCCTTTAGTTCTAAAAACTTGAGAAAATGATGCAGGGGATAAAGAAGTTGATGATTTAGAACCTTTAATTGTAATTGCTTAAAACGTAATTGACCCATGTCTGGTTGGAACACCGTATAAGATAACGCTACTGTAAGTTTCAGAACATTGATCATTAGAATTTTGGTCTGCATTTAGCCTTAATCAACCGGATTTTCCCAGAGGCTCTTCGAAGTCAATAAATACAGTGAGCCATACAGCTCTATCAAGCAATGCAGAACAGGATAGCAAGTCAATTTATACGAAGTAGATGTGCGAGGTGGCGATTGAGTTTCAAAGAACCGTTTTAATATATTGTTGCGAACCGACCTTATTGCTAATCTACCAGGATGACTGAGTTTTATCTTTCTTTCAATTAAGGCGGTGGGTATTCGACTTAGCTTTTTGGCTAAGGTTTTATTATTATATGGCTGATTCCCTTAATCATTTAATATCTTAGCCCAGGTACTAGATATCTCGTTGATCTTCTGTAGGTTTGCAGCTCTTCTGTCAGGTACTACCTCGCTCTTCTGTTTTGATTATTCAGGTGCTACCTAATCTACCGGAATCCTTCTCTCTCCCTAACGCGCCGCGGTTTTATCTTTGACAATGTTGGGAACCGCTTCCGCGGTGGATTGCCAACCTGCTCCTCGAAGGTACCTCCACCTGGACTCCAAGTCGAAACTCAGTATACCAGCCCGTGGCCATCTAATGGACCTCTATTTATAGGACTCTGATACTACCTTTAAAGAGGTGTGCTAAACTGCAACCACCTATCGTGCTATGACTCAACAACACCTAGCGCCCTCTGCTGGATATTCTATGTCTAACTTCCTAGGCCCTTCACCTATTTATTATATGATTATTATTAAAGGTCCTTAATTATTATTATTATTAATTGATTCAAATTTCAACTACCTAACTGGTTTATCGATTATTATCTTATATTTTATTATTGATTTTAATGCAAAAAGTTAGCTGTTGATGTATTTGCAGTATGTCCTTACGGTTTTGATTATGTGACTGAAATCAACCAATGTCTGCATTTGAACCTGGAGCGGATGACATGGGACAACGCTCGAAATGCCTGTGCAAGAAAGAAGACTGGAGCACAACTGGTTTCAATAAAGGATTCTTCCAAACAAATGGCAGTCAGAAGATATCTGCAAAATAAATTCACCAGTAAGTAGTTTGAATATTTATTCATCTCTCGTGTAAGAGACCGCATTAGTTTCAATTGTTAAATATCCAGTTGGCCTATATCTAATGGATCCAACCCTCGTTGATGATGTAAGTCATAGAAAGTCTTATTTAACGACCAAAAATATTCATAACCTCTTTTGGGCGATACATATAGCAATTTTTTAATTTCCTTTATAGTTTTCATAATGACTTTTTACTACACCTATAACAAGATTTAGGCAGCATGTTGTATTCTGTTATTTTTGCGCCCTAAATTAGCAACTTAAACTAGATTATTTTTAAGTTGGTACTTTTGGTTTGTTTAGATCTAAAATGTCGCGATTTCTTAAAATTTATTCATAAATTTTATGTCTTCGCTGCTTTCATTAACATCCTTATATAAGCATAATTTGATCCACGTTATAATCAATCAAATAGTCAACTTCTATAACGCCACTATCATAATTCCAAGGGCATCAGCCGATGGCGCTCCAAATCCAAATAAAATGAGAGCCTGGTCAAGCCAGAACATTAGTCCGAAACGGACCAAGGCAGTCCAGTTCAAGACGAAGACCAAGATGCTAACCCTGAAGACCAAGGTCAAGACCAAGACTCAGAGACCAAAGGCCAAGGCCAAGATAGTGACCTACAAAGACCGAGGCCAAGGCCAAGACATTTCACTCAAGGCCAAGAATAAGGCCGAGGCTTCTATCCATATTAACTACCGGCAGGGTCACACTAGTAATATAATATAAATATGAAATATATACGCTACACTGTACAGTAGCGCTGACAATTGTTACATTATTGTGCTATGTGAAAGAGCTAACATCAGAACGTTATAATAAACTGACTGCAGCTGTTAATGACTTTGACACTTGGAGTCTCAGAGTCGCAGACTGACTAAAGTGGTTGTACGGCACAGTGCACACATGTTGTAATGACAAACAAAAGCTGCCGTCAGTGCCTTGTGGTGTGACCAAGGCACTGACTTGCAAGACCAAGGCCAAGTCCAAGGCACTAACAACGAGGCCAAGACAAAGACCAAGACATTAGACATCAAAAGACCAAGGCCAAGGCTTAGAAAACCGGCCTCGAAGCCAAGACTAAGGCTTCGCATCACTGCATCATACTGCTTTGAAATGTCGCTATGCGGCAGGCATTAGCATGTGTCTCCGTCAATTTTTCTGCTATAAGCGCATGTGCCTTATTTCTCGGAGCTGATCACCTACAGTGTAGGCAAAGAGCAAATTGACGTAAAAGCTGTTTCATTAATAGAACGTCTGAAATGGTGAGAGTAAAAATCTAGATCTAGAAACGCCTTTTCTTTTCGGAATTATTTTGATTCATGGTGCTGATTTGAGAAAGAGAAATGATAAGATGTAATATAATGAAAGCAACAGAAAAGGAGAAGAATTAGACTGGGATAAAATTAAATTAAATACCGAAGGCGTTTTTCCAGACTTTTGAACAACACCATAAAACTAACTACACTGTGCTCTCTACCTGTGAAACGTCTCCATTTTCGTGATTTCCTGTAGAATCAGAATCTGCAGTTTGTAACTCATCATCGTGGTCTGCTGGTGGAAAGACCTCATGGCTAAGCGGACAGACTAGAAATCCAAGTACGTGCAGTACTGACTATTATTGGAAGCCAGTGGGGGCCACAGAGACACCTTTCAACTACACCAACTGGGACCCGAAACAGCCTGACTGCTATGTTGGCAAAGAGAACTGCGTTGTCATTGCGTCTTCGCCTCGACTGGACTATCGTTGGAACGACTTGCCGTGCGGCGCTCTGATTTGCTCGCTTTGCGAATTCTAAAGAAAGTCCGAGAAAACGGTTTATTTAATTTTGAGATTTACATTCATTAAATAATTTAATTTGTGATAATTTTACTCAGACTGGAAGCTATTCAGATTTGATATGGTTGTTCATTGCAACTTTGAGGGTATTATATCGTGAATTGGTAACGAATTTATCTGTTGTTTCAGAGTTGTATTTGCATTATTAGTACCAAATTTAATTTGACGTTTATTATGGTTCACTTTTTTGTCGTGGCTGGAAATAATTTAATTATTGATTTAGGTTCTCTCCTCATTTCTAGAACTTTAGCTAATTTGTCCAACACTGACTTCAGCTAAATATTCATATTTGCTTCGCTCATCAATGTCACTTCAAATGCACGGACATTTGATTATCTTTACATTCAACAAGATAAATTTGCAATAATTAGTTTGTCTTTTGCTTATTTTCGTGCTTCAATGAAAAGGCCGACCTCAACCATCTCAGAAGGACTCAGGACTGCTGTGTCTGTATGACGGACAGGCTCTTACAGACTAAAGACCCCTCTCAACTTTCGCCCAGAGTTAAACCAACCCAAAATTCACAAAAATTTCCTAGTAGAATGCTCATTGAAAGGCGCGTCGTTCAGAAACGATAGGCATTTAATGCTACCGTATTTACCTGTTTCCTCTTTTGTTGTTCTACTTTTGCTCAGAAGGTGCCGTCTTGTTCCCTTAGTAACAAACCCCGCAGTTCCAATCACTTCTACGGTCGAAAGGTTCAGTTTATACCCCAGATGCTCAATCTACTCATTTGTGAATGAGCAAATCCAGTGCTAACTGGGTAAATGAAAAATACTGACAATTTGACTAATTCAGCCGATTTCAGGAAAATCTGAAGTCGCTAACCCATTGAGCTCTCATTAGACCTATGAGCATTTGTCGCCATTCATTCAATTCCAGCTTCCCTCCGCAGCCTAAGACATGGATATGTTACCACATAAACCTTAACTTTTAATAATAATAATAATAATAATAATAATATTAATATTAATATTATTATTATTATTATTTAAATAATAATAATGGTCAAACAACAAGTTCTGAATCGTCATTTCCTATAAATTCTTGGTTTTCTCCTGAAACCTTTAGGTCTAAATTAAAAGCCTTCCTATTCCAAAAGTCATTTCTAATTAGCTGTAGGCCTAACAACACGCCCGCCGCCTCATAGATAAACACTGGTCTTTGCCTGGCCGACAATTCACCTTGCCTATGGCTACTTCAAGAAAGACTACTGTACTACATCCAACGCGCTATATAAATTCATGAGATTCTCTTTACTTAGATACATTGGTTTTTATCTGTTAGGATTCCTGTGAAGAGAGAGATCAACCGGTTCAGAGCATGGGTTTCTATGTAGATAAGTATCCGGCCAGAGGGATCTTCTATGTGGATACCAACAAAAAATCTCCATTCAGTATTCAGTGATCAATAAATTGACGCATTGAATTGGCGGCCAATGGCTTCGACTAACCTGGATCGTCAGTTTTATTCATTAGTAGATAATTTTCGTGAAGAGAAATTGTCTTACACTTCGAACATTTCATTATAATTGCCACTTCAAGCATAATTTAAACTTGAATGGAGCGTTTGAACATGTTAAAGTCTATATAAAGAGCTATCGATCGCGCTTAGAGTTATTCAATTGTTTAATGTCTTGGTGTTTGTTATTGCCTTACAGTTTATTTTCATCATTTCTTAATACTGCCAGATTTAAAGCAGAAGTTTGATACATGCTGCTATAGGCCTAAACATGGCCTAACATTTCATCATGCATTAAATTTCTTACGCGTGGTATTAATAATTAGTTTCCTGGGCTGCATTAGTAGTAGTAGCAATAATAATAGTAGTAGTAGTAGCAATAGTAATAGTAGTAGTAGTAGTAGTAGTAGTAGGTAGTAGTAGTAGTAGTAGTAGTAGTAGTAGTAGTAGTAGTAGTAGTAGTAGGTAGTAGTAATAGTGGTAGTAGTAGTAGTAGTAGTAGTAGTAGTAGTAGTAGTAGTAGTAGTAGTAGTAGTAGTAGTAGTAGTAGTAATAGTAGTAGCAGTAGCAGCAGTACTAATAATTTCGAGAGTGGCATATTTTGGCCTTGGGCTGCTTTGGTTGTCAAAACGTCTCCGAAAATTATCCTTTGGTTTCGTAGAAAGTCGCAGTCAAGAGTTGTTCGGTGGAATTGCATCAATTGCAGTTGATTTTAATTCTCTGCAATGCAGATCACGTGGAAGCGAAGAATGGACTTGGGAATTCTGTGAGACTATATCGTGAAAGAGATTGATACTCTACAGTATTGAACGTATGTACACAATTTGTGAGGGTTTCTGGAAGACACGAATGACCATTTAGTCAATCAACGTTTGAACCTGCAAATAGACTGCAATCAATCGCTTTCTGCCCTGCATATCTGCCTCCGAATGTCCAGATCCATTTGCCAGCCAACGCCTACGCCCTACAGTAATCCTTTACTTAACCCTAACTGGAACCGATGTCTTCTGGCCAGAGCTCCTGTCAAATATGTCTCTCTATAAATTGCCAACATCGGAAATTCCTTGTTCGGTGAACGTCATGTTTCATTTTTTGATACTTTAACGACAGTGAACGCTAACTGAACTACAGTATGAACAAGAAATTCATGAAATACTATAGAGCATCGATTGGTGCTTATGGATTTATTGATTTTAAAACAGACTAAAATGATTTTATAGCATAAATATTTTCGCAATTAGAATTTTGTAGCACCATCTCAATATGAAGAGATATCAATAATTGATTGCGCTCCAAAGCCAAATCCAATCATGAGGTAAATTTTATGGTTACGTTTTGTAGGTAAAAAGTGCTGGCATGTGGATGTGTTGAGGTCATTTTGGTATCCAGTATTGTTACATTTAAACGACACAGCA
>CM030836.1:1000100-1120613 GCA_018105865.1 Metaphire vulgaris | reverse complement strand
GCAGTATATATATAATTATATATATATATATAATTATATATATATATATATATATATATATATATATATATATATATATATATATATATATATATATAGAGGGTGGACTAACAAAACCATTACTCGTTGTCTGGTAAATCTTTTCACTGGTAATACATGATGCCTTGATTATCAATATTTTAATTTCAGGGACAGAAATGGAAATGATTGAATGCATATTAGTTAAAACAGTGATCATTATCACTGACTTCATGCCTCTTAATAAATCCAATTTAATTTCTTCTGTATTTGGTTGTTACATTTTATTTTATTTTATTCATCTTGTACAATGCCACATGAGGGTAAAGAGAGTTCAAGTACCTTTGTATACTAAGGTACATGACATGAGGATCATACAGCTAAGTTGAAGAAATGCTGCCTACGTGTAAATAATTTGGTTTAAATCAGAGCTAAAGCTGGGAACCAGTGGCTCTGTCCATCGTATTAACTCGTACATCCTGTTAACTTAGGTCGGGACACCAATCAAATTTGATCATTTTGCTCTGTGTAATATATATTCCTGGATTGCATCAGACACCAACGGGCGCTGTTTTTTCCACGGTTATTAGATGACGATGACGATGATGATGATGATGATGATGATGATGATGAATCTATTCTCGTTTGGCAACAGCGGGCACTAAGGCAGTACTCTAGTACTTAGCTATAGCGTTCGTGTTGGGTCTGTAAAATATAAGGCCTACTGTATCTGAAGCCACGTTATCTCCAATGCCATCCGATACGGTACGGTAGCGCATGACACGGGACCTTGTATTGTGATACTAATAGAACTAAATAAACGTTATAACCGATTCAATTATAACGAAATTCTACCAGTTGCTAAAAATTTTACCAGAAGGCACCAGTGGCAGCTCTAGGATTGCTTAAGTGGGGGGGCGTTGGGGTGGCAACTTCTCAATCATGTAAGCCAACCATTTTATTGTTTAATGGTTTTAATGTATGTAGCATTAAGTATAAGTCCCAACTGGGGCCACTAAATAGGCACTCAATAGGGCACGGGCCCCCTGGCCACCCCCGGTGGAGCCGCCACTGAAGCTTTCATTATGGCTTCTTTTCATGTATAAGCGTATCAGTGCAATGCCCAATCTGTGGTAGAAATCCAACATGGCAGGTTCCTAGATAACAGGTACGAAAAACATCGAAAGGCAAATTTGAAATCAATTTTCGTTTTCAGCTATCTTCCTGTAATTGATTTTTGTCATTGGCGTAGCAAATGGGTTATGCAGGCAGAACAGTGCACAGGAGGCACCTCGTCGTCAGAAGATTCCAGCAGACATAGTAAGATACTCTGACCGGCGGCCAGATGATCCCCCGACAGCGAGTCTTTACAATAAACATATTTCAGATTGTAATTTTAAAAATGACAAGTTTTATAACTGAACTAAATGTAATATGCAGTGTGCACAATCAGTGACTATGATTTATATTTAATCATATTAGTGAGATATACTAGAGTACTAAACTGTGAAATATGCAAATATTGTAAAAGCGCTCAGGGCTTTTTGCTTGAAATCAGGGTTTTCCAGACACCTACAACCGAGAAGCTCTGTATGAAGGCCTCAAAATCTCTGGAATCTATTTCTTAATTCAGTCAATGTCTCATGTCAATGTTATAATCAGCTATAGAATCGGATTTGATCCGGATAACGAAAAATTAGTTCTAACCTCAAAAGGAGTTAAATTGCCATGGTTTTCAGGTGAGGATTATTAAAAAGACTCATGACATGTCAGACATCTGCGCGTGGCAATATCATATTCAGTACTCATTGTTATACAGATCGTGTTTAGTTATATCTTTCTTTAGAATTTTACTTGTGAAGGGACAGTGTACTCTCTCTTTAGAATTCATGAATACAAAATCTACTCCTCCGTATAAAATTAAAAACAATCTGTAGAAAATGAATTATTCAGAAACAACTAATAGTAATTCACTAATAATTATAGTATTGTTTCGTTGGTGCGCAATTGAGCTTGTCAATAGCTTTTCAAATATTAAAAAGCACCTCGTTTTTAGAAAGCTGACTATGATACATGCGAAATACCCTTTTCTATTGTAACTTGGATCGAGTTGTTTTTTATTTAGATTTTGGTGGAGCCGCCACCAAGGCACCATTATGTAGCTTCTTTATGTATAAGCGTATCAGTGCAATGCCCAATCTATGTTAGAAATCCCAATATGGCAGTTCCTAGATAATAGTAATGAAAAACATCGAAGGCAATTACAATGACATTACATTACATCAATTACATTGACGTGAGCCATTGACTGAATTAGGAAATATATCTCCCGAGATTTTGGAGGCCTTCATTACAGAGCTTCGATTGTAGGTGTCTGGAAAACCCTCTGATTTCAAGTCATTTTATTTCATTTTATGTCATTTTATTTTACAACATACAAATAAAATTAAAAGTCATTATCGCATTGTGTTGAAAAGCCAAAATAGATTGACAGATAGATAGACACCTTAAAATAAAGGTGTTCTATCGACTGATCGTTAGTTCATTCTTCCGTTCGTGAAGGGCTGAGGTCCGTTAATTGTGCCAAAACCGCGACCGACGGCGAAGTGCCATTCGTGTAGGATTGTGAGGGCAGATCATCGCCACCATCTTCTGGGAGGGGAGGGCATATACAGCGTCGTCGCCTCGTCTGCACGTGGGCGCCAGTCGGTACGGCGAGCGATATCACAGATAATAGCGCGATGGGCTGGGATGCGATCCACGTGACGAAAGAAGACAGGCGGTGTAATGTAATGTTTGAGTGTCTCGTGCCTGTAGGATTCATGTCTCAAATCCGCTTAGAAGGATGGACATGAGACAAATTTAATAGATACGCATCTTAGTACACAGGTGTGTCTAAATTTGGCGCACAATGCTCGAAGGGATAAAACCATAAAGCATATTGGCTATCGGCGTAGTTTATGAACTTGTAGACAGAGAGCATTAATAACTTGCTGCTTCGTCAGCGTTCAAATTACAGGTTCATCGTCACTAGTAAAATCTGTGTAAGGCTCGTAAAAATGCGCTACAGTTTCTTTTTCTTTCTTTCAATATAATCTATAGAAGTATGTTACCCATGAAGGGACAGTGTACTCTCTCGACATACATGGATATCAGCACAGGATCGCACGCTTGCTCTATAGAAGCTCAGGAAGAGTATCATCAAAATGTTCAAATCAAACTGGGAGAGCTGTCCTTCAAACTGGAAAGAATCGGTGAACGATTTGATGATGCCGATGAATCCGGTAAAATAATGTCTAAAGAGCATTGCCATGATCTCCTGAATGTTTCAAAACCTCTCTGTTAAAATTAATGCATTGGGTGAAAAAGAGCGAGAGGTGAAAATAAATGCTTTTGTTGACAAGATTTAGACCAGATGTATCAAAATGTGTCCCTGAGGCTTGGAGGTAATTGACCAAAAGTTCCAAAGCGCTGATGAAAGTCTGCTGCTGCTCGCCAAAGAAGAACAAAATATCAAGGAAAAGCTTAAAAGGCCACGACCAAATATTGCAAGCTATGCGCAGAAACACGACTGATGGAATCGATGGAATTCATAAGAAGATTGACAATGCAGTGCAAAGCATCAAAGAGAGAATTCAAAGTCATGACCTGTCCTTGCAGCGTCTTGATCAGAATATTTCGACTGAAGTTGAAAGAATTGATGGTCGCCTGCAATCGCTGCTCCAACAAGTGGGAGACATCTATCAGCTCGTCAAACAAATTGGTAATCTAACGAATAATAGAAACGCATCGAAATTGGTTCTAGTTCCCATTTGTAGGTCCTTTTAAATCTGTACTTATAGTAGTAGTAGTAGTAGTAGTAGTAGTAGTAATAATAATAATAATAATAATAATAATAGTTAATATAAATAATTAATAATTAATTAAATAGTTAATAATAATAATAATAATAATAATAATAATAATAATAATAATAATAATAATAATAATAATAATAATAATAATAATAATAATAATAATAATAATAATAATAATAATAATAATAATAATAATAATAATAATAATAATAATAATGCACTTTTATAGACCATTTCTAATACTCAAGGGTATCAATCGAAATTCATCCGCAAAAGACCAGAGTCATTCCAGAGATCAGTCAGAGAGGAAACAGCAAGACAGACTATGGAGGAAATGCTAATTGAAGAGATGTGTTTTTAAGCCAGATCTGAAAATGCTCAGTTTATTGGAAGATCTGACAACCAGAGGGAGAGTTCCAGAGTTTTGGCCCAGAAATAGAAAAAGCTCTCTTACCAATTTCAGTGTTTGTTCTAGGTACATTTAACAATGAATCAGCAAATCTTGTTGAATGATAATGTTTCGGGATGGTTTATCATAGATTTTAAATATTGAGGTTGGCCAGCCTTCAGTATTTTAAAAGCAAGGACACCACTCTTAAATACAATTCTCTGTTCTACTGGCAGCCAATGTAACTTTTTTGAAGGACAGGTCTAATTTGATCATGTTTACGAGTTTTTGTAATGGCTAGGGCCACAGAATTCTGAATTCTTTGAAGTTTTTGTATGTTAGATTTGGCCATACCATTGTAAAGGGATTTGCAATAAGCAAGCCTACTGCTGACAAGAGCATTGGCTAAGAGGAATCAGAGCAGGTTTTGGCACAAGATCACGAATTCGTTGAATGTCTCTGATTTGAAAATGAGCAGCTCTGCTAACCTTATTTATGTGTTCATTAAAAGACAGTTTTTGTCAAATATTACACCTAGGTTGCCGGACAGACTGGCTTTGATTATCTGAAATGTTGTCAAATTTAAAGGAATATATGTCTTCAAATTTACTTAAATTAAAAGACGTACGAAGAAGTAAAAACTCAGTTTTTAAGGGTTTAATGCAAACTTATTACTAAACATCCAAGACTGAACATTTTCAGACAAACGGATACATTTTCAAGTGATCCAGAAGAGGTTTTATCATCAAAGACAATGAATAACTGTGTATCGTCAGCGTAGAAATGATAGTCAGCAGAGAATTGTGAAAGAAGAGATCCAAGAGGCATTGTATATAAGGTGAAAAGGAGAGAGCTTAAAACAGATCCCTGGGGAACACATGCCATTATCCATAGCAAACAAAATATAATCACGAACATCCAGGAGAGCAGTTTCAGTTGAATGAAAGTTTCGATATGCAGACTGCTTAGACAATAAAAGATTATGCCATGAAAGATGTACATTTATTCGACTAAGCTTATATCTACGGAGGAAATTGCATTTGGAACCAATGGTTATGCCTTTTGTTCTAAAGACTTGAGAAAAGGATGCAGGGTATAAAGGAGATGACGATTTAGAACCTTTAATTGTAATTGCTTAAAACGTAATTGACCCATGTTTGGTTGGACACACCGCATAAGATAACGATATTTAAGTTTCAGAACATTGATCATAAGAATTTTGGTCTGCATTCCGTCCTTGCAAACCGGATTTTCCCAGAAGCCCTTCACGCATCAGTAAATACGGTATACTAGTATAGCTTTTATCAAACAATGCAGAATACGATAGCAAGTCAATTTATACGAACTATGTGTGCGAGGTGGCGATTGAGTTTGAAAGAGACGTTTTAATATAGTAATTTTAACAAAGAGTTAGCTGTTGATGTATTTGCAGTATGTCCTTACGGTTTTGACTATGTGCCTGAAATCAACCAATGTCTCTATTTGAATCTGGAGCGGATGACATGGGACAACGCTCGAAATGCCTGTGCAAGAAAGAAGACTGGAGCACAAATGGTTTCAATAAAGAATTCTGCCAAACAGGAAGCAGTTAGAAGATATCTCCAGCAACAATTCAACAGTAAGTAGTTTGAATATTTATTCAACTCTCGTGTAAGAGATGGCATTAATTTCAATTGTTATTATATACCTCGTTATCCACATAACTGTAAAATACACACAGGATAAGACAAACGAGGAAGTGATGAAGGAGATAGAAGAAGAAAGAAGCCTGATAGATACAATCCGGAAAAGGCAGAGAAATTGGATGGGACATGTCCTCCGGCATGACTCTCTCCTAAGAACAATAATCGAAGGAAAAATGGAGGAAAGAGTGAAAGGTAGACTGAGAAAGATGATGTTGGAGTGGATGATGAATAAAGGATATCAGGAACTCAAAAAGAAGCAAGCAATCGATCGGGTGGAATAACTGGATACCTGACCTGTCGAGAGACAGAAACACTGATGATGATGATGATGATGATGATGATGATGATGATGATGATGATGATGATGATGATGATGATGATGATGATGATGATGTATCCACTATCCACCCTTCATTGATGAAGTAGTTCATCGGAAATCGTCTTTAACCACCATTTGCTTAAATGGCTACATTAAGAGTCCATCGAATGCATTTATGGACTCTTGATCTTCGTCTGTGTCTAGTGTTGAAATACGCATGTCGTGCAGCTTCAAATACTGTAGTTCGTCGATTTCAATAGATTCTGCATCACGTGCAACCAAAGCATTCTATATCTATGAAACATTCATTACCTCTTTTGCGCGATAAATATACCAGTTTTTTCTTTGCTTTTAGTTCTCATAATGACTTTTACTACATCTATGACAGTATTTAGGCAACATGCTGTATTCTGTTATATTTTTGCGCTGAAATTAGCAACATAAACTAGATTCTTTATAATCTGGTACATTCGAATAGTTCATAGATTTTGTCTTCGTTATCCACATAACTAGGCTAATATAAGTATAATTTAATTCACATTATACTGATTTGAAATGTCGCTGTGTCTAACAAGTGACAATTATTGATAGTGTGCTTTCGAATTGCTTAGATTTGAAATGCTGCGATTTCTTCAAATTTAATCAAAAATTTTATGTATTCGCTGCCTTCATTAAAACTAATATAAGTATAATTGATCCATATTATACTGCTTTGAAATTTCGCTGTGTAGTAGGTAATAGCATGTGCCTCCATCAATTTTCTACATTGTGCCTTATTTCTCTGAGCTGATCACCTACAGTGTAGGCAAAGAGTTTTATTGACTTAAAAGCGGTGTCATTAATATAACGCCTACAATGGTGAGCAAAAATCTAGAATCGCCATCTCTTTTCCGAACTATTCTGATTCATGGTGCTGATTTGAGAATGAGAAAGGATTAGATGTAATGTTAGGAAAGAAAGAGACAGATTAGTGGAATAAGAATGAAAGAAACTGAATTTAAATACAGAAGGCGTTTCCAGACTTTTGCACAACACTGTAAATCTAAAAACACTGTACTAGCCACCTGTGAATCGTCTCCATCTTTCGTGATTTCCTGTAGAATCAGAATCGGCTGTCTGCACATCGTCGTGGACTGCTGGAGGAAAGATCTCATGGCTAAGCGGACAGATTAGAAATCCAAGTCAGTGCGGTACTCCCTATTATTGGAAACCAGTGGGAAGCAGAGACACCTTTCAACTTCACCAACTGGAATCCGTCACAGCCTGACTGCCATAGTGGCGTTGAGAAATGCGCTGTCATTGCGTCTCAATGGAACTATCGTTGAACGACCTTTCATGCGACACTCTGCTTTGTTCGGTCTGTGAATTCTAAAGAAAGCCTGAAAATTCGGTTTATTTTATTTTAGGATTTACGTTCACGAAATAATTTAATTTGTGAGAAACTGACACAGAATGGAAGCTTTTCAGATTTGAATATAGTTGTTTATTAGAACTTTAAGCGTGTTATATTCTGAATGTGTAAGGAATGTTTATATGCTATTTCAGATTTGTATTTGCTTTTTATTACCAAAATTAATTTGTCGTTTATTATGCTCGCTGGTTAGTCGTGGCTGGAAATAATTTAACTATTGAATCAGATTTCCTACTGATTTAAATTTTTAGCCAATATGTGCAGCATTGACTTCAGCTTACTATTCATCTTTGCTGCTCTGATCTATGCCACTTCAGCTGAAAGTAAATGTGACTATTTTTACGTCCAATATGGATAATCTACAATATATAATTAAACTTTTGCTTACTGTATTTTCGTGCTGAGAAGGTCCACCTCAATGATTTCAGAAGGGCTCAGGACATTCGTGTCTGTAGGCCTATAACGAGCAGACTCGAAGAGACTTAAGACTTTCGCCCATAGTCAAACAAACACCCAATTCACAAAGATTTCCTCTGGTCTCTGTTGTTGCTCAGCCTAATGAAACATCGCTGTGTTTTAGCAATTATTACAACACAGGCATCTCTGACAACAGTGACGAAACATGTAACAGAGCGAAACCCCTTCCGTCATTCAGGGACCCAATGGCTGAACGTAATATTGTTAAAGGTAACTAGATCAGCAGTATGGTAGTTCAGAGTTGTCCATGTGCCGGTTTTCTGAACCCAAACCCAACCCATATAAATTTCCTGTCTGCTGACCCAACTCAACCCGACTAAAAGGTGAAAGTGCAAACGCACGTTTAAAAACATAGACACATAAATTCAAGCATAAAAAGAGCTTACAGTGTTTAGAGTCGTTACTGCATCAATCCTGTATGTAATCCCCATTGGACTATTTCAATGCTTTCCACTTTTGATGCCGATAGCATCTGCAAAAGTCTTTCCTACAGATGGAAAATCACTGTATTGTCAGTAGGCCTATGTCACCCAGAAGGGCGTGGTGCTACTTAAGACTTCGTAAATTACTGAAATAATATACTGTATAAGTTAATTATTAATCGTGCTGATAAAATGATGGCCAAGTATGCGTTGATATAGACTACGATTATCTTACGCCTTCTATAAAGGTACAGCACATATGTATGCTTTACAAGATAGAGAATATGCAGACATTTTAAAACATATTGTGCCATTCTGAATCAAGCATCATAAAATTAATGTTGATCGTTAATACCCGCAATACAATCCTGTACAATACCCGAGATCATCTCTATTATTCTTTGCGCGGTGGAGCAGTGGTTACGCCTGTTATGCGAAACATGAGGTCAACAGTTCAAGTCTCGGCTGCAGCAGAACTTTTCGTTGTTTCTACCATAAGCGCCCCGTGGACTCAGCTCTGAATGATTACAGCGGGTTCTATCACAAGAGAGGGAAATGAGGCAAAAAGAAAAGCTGACCACCGCCTTCAACAGGCCGAAGCCATGAAAAACTGAAGGCGTTAACTCATCGATTCTGCTGCGGGCGGTAAGCAGACTTGTCCATGTGACATAATTTACTGTCCAATCCCATCCCATCCCATGGCAATTTATGCCTGTCTCATCCCATTCCATCCCACCGTTCCATCGGATTTCAATTAAAATATTATTATTAAATAGTAATCATGTGTAATACAGTTCAAATGAAATTATGAAATTTATGACAGTTTAGATGTAGTGTCTACTAAATATGACTACGTGCACAAAGAGACATGTAAAACGACAGAGTTTATCAATTCCATTAACTTTAAAATTAAAGAAAATTTTATTAACAAGAAGTTTATTCTAAATATGACAATTCAGTGTAATTCTGACACTCATTCTATTTCTGAGTCACTCTGCCCTAGGGTTGCCAGATCTCTCGTATTCTATTTCCGAGTCGCTCTGCTCATTCAGCACATTATCAATTGTCTGCTGATCGACTGTTTATAATAATTTACTTAATCCAGGTTATCCCTGAACCATTTTCACAATTTTCATTTTCCGTGCAAGTCTGGTGTACGCATAGTTTATACGAAGAGCACGTACTCTGTAGCATCCGTTTTCGTAACTTAATCAACAACAATCTAGCTGCGTTAAATTAGCACTCTGCAGCTGCTGATGACACTGGTATGGCCACAATGTTGTCGCCTGCCAGTATAATAACCAATGACTTACTCTTTCAGATACAATTCAAGCGTAAAATCTGACCAAATAACTTATTATCCTTTGATTTTACGACTACACTACACCACATCTGGATGGCACATAAAGATCCCAACTGCTTCTTCACTTTCCACCGGCCAAGGAGCATTGCTATGATAACTTGCACAGTGTCAACATGGATTAGGGTTTGGACATTGATCTGCTTCTTCGAATAAGTAACGATTGTAGTCGTACTCCTCTATACCACCAGTTTAAATTAAAAATATGCTCTTGATTAATTAAGTAATACGATTTTAACGGGGTGGAATGTGGTATAAATTTTCAGTTTAAAGATCTCCTGCAGATTCTTTTGACATGACGATTTTCCATTATGAGAGCTGCTACAAATGTTAATTTTCAGATATTATTATTATTACGACGATTTATATAGCTATGTAACTGGTTAAAACCAAAATCAAAAGCGCTTTGACAACGCTGACATGGAAACGATGGTCGTAAATTGGCGATGTTAAAAATCCACTCGGATGATAGAAGGATCGCGCTGCCGTGAAGAAATCCGGTGCGGAATCCTACTAAAAGCGGTCCTTCGCGAGAAAACAGCAGCCACATTGACACGCCAACGAACAACGGAAGATGATGTTAAGAGTCCGCGAGTTGATAATAGGAGTTCTCCGCCCGGTAAAATCGGAGACGAATTCCGAAGAAGCGGTCTTTCGCAAGAGATTTCGTCACCGAAATCGGCAAATCCGACGAAGATGGAAGTTCTACTCGATCCAGAAGTTCCAGTCGATCGCAATCACGTTGCCACGCAGCCGCCATCTTAATGTCGGACTTTGGCGCAATTACTCAACAGCGACGGCGACTGACTTCAACCCTCCATAACGGCGTAGAAAGGTGGAGGACGGCAAGAAACTGTACGAAGAACCGATGAGTAGGACGCAGTCAAGGCGCTTGGTACAAAATCCGAGCGCCGAACTTCGATAAATGCCGAGAACGGCGACAATCCGTGGAACAAACACGTGCTGGCCGCCATGACGGTGCCAAAACCGGAAACCGGAGATAGGCTAAAAACTATGTTATTATATCCACGACAAAGACGCTTTGCATTATCATGTAATATGTGTATTTGTTTTCATAGGCGCATACTTCTCTTAGGTCTGTAGTATCGATCCCCACGCTTTTTGAAAGGCTGTCATAATAAAGAGACTTCCAGAGAGAAGGTATAGGGTATAGGGTTGGGCTCCCTCACTTTCTCGTCTAAGTTTAAGACAATGTTTTGTTTCCCTCAGTCACAGAACATGACTGGGAATGCAGAAGATTAGTAATTACCAAAGAGAGTCTTTCTAAATATGCAAGGCTGTTCCTGTATTCCATAGTGACAAATGAGTTCTGTCACTCATATTCTGAAACTGTAAATTGAACTAAAAATACTTGGATGGTCTGCAGGCCTACTTTATGTCTCAGTGGCGTCAACCTCGTGAAAGTCCTTGTGTCCTAACCCTCACAAAAATGTGGTTGTGATGGTCCATAGGTCATTGGACCCTCGCAAAATTCTGAATAAATCTATAGTGTACCGTTGTATGATTATTTCATAAACTGTTGCGTTGGTTAGATAAGAGATATAGCAGCAAATGGTATTTTGGAACATTAACAAGTAATCGTAGAACGGTCGGGTGGGTCGGAATCATCGGATACGGACCGTCAACTCTGTCATCGGTGCTAGATCATCAAGAATGCCTGAGATGACGGAGTGAGAGCACTCAGCCAGCTTCGATGTCGATTTCTCCTGCACGCCCAGAGAGAAAAGTCAGAATCTCTTAGACCAATTCATACTCTGAGGGTATAAATCGGTCTTTGCTAAACTGCTTCCAATTCCTCCGCCTCGCCGTCTTGTACTCAAGAGGTCTACCTACCCTCAACCATGGATTTCAACAAACAAGCTTATGGTCTGACAGAGCCGTTTCTATGACCGTGGTTTCTTTCGTCGCCAAATCCGTAGGCGCAATGACCACGTCCTGTAGACCTCCCAGATCATGGGTCGATTCAGCCACCAGTTGCTGCAAGTTGTTTGTGTCCAGGATATTGTTGAAGCTCTGACTATCACGCTCAGTGGGCCGCTCCTGGTGCAGGTTAAGGTCTCCGACTACATAAAAGACCACAGTTATAGGTTTCCAGCGACTCGATCAGTGTGACAAAATCTTCTGGAGAACCTCTCACACGCGTGTTGGGACTTCGGTCGACAGACAGCAACCAGAGTAAAGGATCCATTCGCACAGTGTTTATTCTAGCCACCTAGACATTAGAGGGAGCTTAAAATTTTGGGGGGAACAGACATTGGGAGGTCATACTACTTGCCAAAATGTCAAAACTTCAGAGAGGAATTTCAAACTTTGGGGGGGGGGAGGAATTCACCCAGAGGAGATCAAAATATATATTGCCTTTGAATTACCGACCAGACTGCAGAAATATTTAACCGTGGTCGGCTTAAACTTGGTAGGTAGTTTTGTGGTACTGGTCCCATGCCTCGAAATCCTCTTTGGTTGCCAACGGTTTGGTTCCTGGTTCCCCTATCAAGCCGAGAATCACTCGCCGTAGGACGAGCCGCCTCAACGACATTCAGACCCGAAACCCAGCAGCCTCTTGATGGCGGCTGAGACCGAGTCTTCATGCCATATCTCTGTCAAAATAAGCATATCTGTGAAGCAAGTGAAGGTGCCGTTCAACGATACTATTCACCACATTGTCCATCTTGTTCTCGATCGAGCGAATAATTCTGAAAATCAAAGCTAAGCTAATTTTAGTATTTCAACAGTGTAGCTCATACTTTTGATGAACGCGTCCTACCTCAAAGTTCGATCATACGCGTATGACAAAATAAAATACGTTAAAATACGTGCGTATGAATAAGAAAATAAAATACGCGTATGATACGCATATTTTTTAAGTCTGCTCGGTTACTTATAATTTGCTTACTCAGAGAACGATATCAACTGCTACGTCACGCCACGTCACTGTAACTGATCCCAAAATTCACTTCGCTAACACTTGTTTCCGTTTTAATTTCTCTGTGCAGGTAAATGGTTAACAGACTGCGATAACTGACGCAATTGCATGGCCAATTGGCCATGTAGGCTTAAGGTATTTTTGCTAACGTATGATAGCGCGTATGATAAAGAGTCATACGTTAAAATACGTGCGTATGATACGAAAAATATAATACGTATGATACGTATGATCGAGCTTTGTCCTACCTCACCAAACCCGGGAGTGGACAATTGGGTCCCTGCTGTTTGGGTTCCAGGACGTTTGGCATTAATTTAATTCTAGTGTATGGTTTTGATAAATTATTGTATTTATTCATTTGCACATGACGTTAAATTGTGCCATTTTTGATGATTAGGCTCGGTAATATATAAATTCTATTCTATTCTATTCTATCCTGAACAATATATGCTGCGCAGTAGCTTGGCTAACAGTCAAAAACAATAGCACTTTACATCAACATGCATACGAAAAACTAAATAAGTGCGTCTTGAGGTTTTTAGAGAAGACTTCGTAGGAGGTGGCCTTGGTGACATATTCAGGAGGGAGTTCCAGAGATGCGGGTTCCCTCGACTGATAGATCTTTCGCCTAGCTTTGCAGTCTTGAGCGGGAGAAGGGACATACAACAGTAATCGAGTACTGGAGCGAAGTTGTCGGCGCTCATCCGTCATCTGCGGGGTCCGTAGTAGAGCGGAAATATATTCCGGACATGTGGGATCATGGAGAGCCCGGTAGGTCACGCAACATCGCTTAAAACGATGCGTTCCGGCACCTGAGCCAGTGGAGTTTGTCCCGGAGATATGGTGTTACGTGATCATGCCATTTACATCCGAAGATCGTCCTTGCTGTAGTGTTGAGGACGGCCTGCATCCGTTTGAGTTGGCTGTCCGGTAGACCCAACAGGAGACCATTACAATAGTCCAGTCTGGTGACAATGAGTGCATGTGCGAGGAGAATCGCCGTTGCCTTTGGGATGTAGCATCGAATTTCTCGGATTTTCCGTAGCTCAGAGTAGCACGCCCGAGTCACATTACTCAGGTGGCCCACGAATGAAAGTGATTCGTCCAGGAGGACTCCGAGCAGACGCACCTCCTTGGAAGGGACGATTTCGATAAATATATAGGTTATACATATGCAGTACGTATACAGGGTGGACCAATAAAACCATTACCCGCCTAGTAACATTTTCGCTCTAATCATATGGATGCCTCTGTTTATCATTATTTTTTTATTTAAATGAATGAAACGATTAAAGGCATATTAGTTAAAAAGGTGATCATTGAGTCACTTTACTTCATGCTCTTTCATTAAACTAATTTAATTTCTTGTATTTGCTTTGTTAAAACTTATTTATTTTATTCATCTTGTACAATGTACATGAGGGTAAAGAGAGTTGAAGAACCTTTTGTATACTACAGTACATGTGACATGAGGATCATATTGCTTGCTGAAGAAACGCCGCCTACGTAAATAACGGTTTAAATCAGAGCCAGTGCTCGGGAACCAGTGTTATGTCCTGTAGTATTAAATCGCACATCCTGTCAACGTAAGGTCGGGCATAATGGCAATTTGATCTTTTGTTCTATGTAGGCCTAATCTATTATAATTTAGCAACAGCGCGCACTAAGGCAGTACACCAGTACTTGGCTATAGCGTTCGTGTCGGGTCTGTAAAATTTAGGACCGTAGGGCCAATCTGAACTATGTTATTTCCAATGCCATCCGATACGGTAGCGCATGTACATTGCGATAAGTTAAAACCAAATGAACTTCATTACTGAGTCAATTATAGCGACGTGGGCGCCTCTCGGTACGGCGAGCGATATCACAGATAATAGCGCGATGGGCTGGGATTCGAGCCACGTGACGTAAAAAAGACAGGCGGTGTCGTATTATAATGTCTGCGTGATGGGTTGTTGCAGTGGTAACGTGTTGCAGCGCACAACCTGTAATGTTTGAGTGTCTCGTGCCTGTAGGATTCATGTCTCAAATCCGCTTAGGAGGATGGACATGACGCAAATTTGGTAGATACGAATCTTAGTACAGAGGTGTGTCTAAATTTGGCGCACAATGCTCGAAGTGATAAAACCATAAAGCATATTGGCTCTCGGCGTAGTTATAAACTTGTAGACAGAGAACAGCGTTCAAATTTACTGGTTCATCGTGACTAGTAAAAACTGTGTAAGAGCTCGTAAAAATGCGCTATATTTTCTTTTTTCTTTCTTTCAATATAATTTATGAAAGTATGAGTCCTGTGAAAGGACAGTGTACTCTCTCGGGTTGCACTGATATCAGCACAGGATCGCACGCTTGCTCTATAAAAACTCAGGAAGAGTATCATCAAAATGTTCAAATCAAACTGGGAGAGCTGTCCTTCAAACTGGAAAGAATCGGTGAACGTTTTGATGATGCCGAAGAAGGCGGTAAAATATTGTCTAAAGAGCAATGCCATGATCTCCTGAATGTTTGCCAAAACCTTTCTGTTAAAATTGATGCATTGGGTGAAACCGCAAATGGTGCAGGTAAATGCTTTGTTAACAAGGATTTAGACCAGATGTATCAAAATTTGTCCGTGAGGCTTGAGATAATTGACCAAAAGGTTCAAAGCACTGATAACAGTTTGTTGCTGCTCAGCAAAGCAGAACAAAATATTACGGACAGAAACACGACTGATGGAATCGATGGAATTCATAAGAAGATTGACAATGCAGTGCAAAGCATCAAAGAGAGAATTCAAAGTCATGACCTGTCTTTGCAGCGTCTTGATCAGAATATTTCGACTGAAGTTGAAAGAATTGATGGTCGCCTGCAATCGCTGCTTCGACAAGTGGGAGAAATCTATCAGCTCGTCAAACAAATGGGTAATCCAACGAATAAATAGACACACCCTCGAACCTCGTTCTAGTTCCCATTTGTAGGTCCCTTTAAATCTGTACTTATAGTAAGTGATTGTTATCTAGTGAATCTGGGTAACCCTTTCGAGCTAGTACCATAGTGTTTGATTGATCTTACAGTAGGCGTCTGATATATATTGAAATAGCCATAGGCAACGTGCAATGATCAGGCAGACATGGGTCTTTATGTGGAATGGTGAACGAGACTGGGTTGTTATAGCTACGGAGAAAATTGCATTTGGAAATAATGGTTATGCCTTTAGTTCTAAAAACTTGATAAAAGGATGCAGAGAATAAAGGAGATTATGATTTAAAACCTTTAATTGTAATTGCTTAAAACGTAATTGACCCATGTCTGGTTGGAACACCGTATAAGATAACGCTACTGTAAGTTTTAGAACATTGATCATTAGAATTTTGGTCTGCACTTAGCCTTAATCAACCGGATTTTCCCAGAAGCCCTTCGAACGTCAATAAATACAGTAAGCCATACAGCTCTATCAAACAATGCAGAACAAGATAGCAAGTCAATTTATACGAACTAGATGTGCGAGGTGGCGATTGAGTTTCAAAGAACCGTTTTAATATATTGTTGCGAACCGACCTTATTGCTAATCTACCAGGATGACTGACGTCGGCCGCTAACGGGATTATCTTTCTTTCAATTAAGGCGGGTGGGTATTCGACTTAGCTTTTTGGCTAAGGTTTTATTATTATATGGCTGATTCCCTCTCTCTCCTTCTATCCCTCTCTACCTCTCATGTATTACTTCAATATCTTAGCCCAGGTACTACCTCGATATCTCGTTCAGGTACTACCTCGCTCTTCTGTCAGGTACTACCTCGCTCTTCTTGCTCTCTCTCAGGTACTACCTTGCTCTTCTGTCAGGTACTACCTCGCTCTTCTGTCAGGTACTACCTCGCTCTTGCTCTCTCTCAGGTACTACCTCGCTCTTCTGTCAGGTGCTACCTAGGGATCTACCGGACCTTTCCACGGGCTCCTTCTCTCTCCTAACGCGCCGCGGTTTTATCTTTTGACGGGGCACAACCCTGCCCCTTGGGAACCGCTTCCGCGGTGGATTGCCACTTCCCTAGCGGAAATGTAGTACCTCGAAGGTACCTCCACCTACTTGGCACTCCAAGTCGAAACTCAGTATACCAGCCCCGTGGCCATCTAATGGACCTCTATTTATAGGACTCTGATACTACCTTTAAAGAGGTGTGCTAAACTGCAACTACCTATCGTGCTATGACTCAACAACACCTAGCGCCCTCTGCTGGATATTCTATGTCTAACTTCCCTAGGCCCTTCACCTATTTATTATATGGTTATTATTATTAAAGGTCCTTAATTATTATTATTATTAATTGATTCCTTATTTCAACTACCTAACTGGCCATCAGCGCCATCTATCGATTACCTTAGAAACTATCTTATATTTTATTATTGGATCTCATGCTTGCTATTATCAATTTCGCTACAATATTAATTTTAACAAAGAGTTAGCCGTTGATGTATTTGCAGTATGTCCTTACGGTTTTGACTATGTGACTGAAATCAACCAATGTCTGCATTTGAACCTGGAGCGGATGACATGGGACAACGCTCGAAATGCCTGTGCAAGAAAGAAGACAGGAGCTCAAATGGTTTCAATAAAAGATGCTACCAAACAAATGGCAGTCAGAAGATATCTGCAAAATCAATTCACCAGTAAGTAGTTTGAATATTTGTTCAACCATCTTGCAAGAGACCGATTAGTTTCAATTGTTAAATATACAGTTGGCCTATATCTAATGGATCCAACCCTCGTTGATGATGCAAGTCATAGAAAGTCTTCTTTAACGACCAAAAATATTCATAACCTCTTTTGGGCGATAAATATAGCAATTTTTTTGCTTTATAGTTTTCATAATGACTTTTTACTACACCTATGACAAGATTTAGGCAACATGTTGTATTCTGTTATTTTTGCGCCCTAAATTAGCAACTTAAACTAGATTATTTTTAAGTTGGTACTTTTGGTTTGTTTATATCTAAAATGTCGCGATTTCTTAAAATGTATTCATAAATTTTATGTCTTCGCTGCTTTCATTAACATCCTTATATAAGCATAATTTGATCCACGTTATAATCAATCAATCAGTCAACTTCTATAACGCCACTATCATAATGCCAAGTGCATCAGCCGATGGCGCTCCAAATCCAAATAAAATTAGAGCCTGGTCAAGCCAGAACATTAGTCCGAAACGAACCAAGGCAGTCCAGTTCAAGACGAAGACCAAGATGCTAACCCTGAAGACCAAGGTCAAGACCAAGACTCAGAGACCAAAGGCCAAGGCCAAGATAGTGACCTACAAAGACCGAGGCCAAGGCCAAGACATTTCACTCAAGGCCAAGAATAAGGCCGAGGCTTCTATCCATATTAACTACCGACAGGGTCACACTCGTAATATAATATAAATATGAAATATATACGCTACACTGTACAGTAGCGCTGACAATTGTTGCATTATTGTGCTATGTGAAAGAGCTAGCATCAGAACGTTATAATAAACTGACTGCAGCTGTTAATGACTTTGACACTTGGAGTCTCAGAGTCGCAGACTGACTAAAGTGGTTTTACGGCACAGTGCAAACATGTTGTAATGACAAACAATAGCTGCCGTCAGTGCCTTGTGGTGTGACCAAGGCACTGACTTGCAAGACCAAGGCCAAGTCCAAGGCACTAACAACGAGGCCAAGACAAAGACCAAGACATTAGACATCAAAAGACCAAGGCCAAGGCTTCGAAACCCGGCCTCGAAGCCAAGACTAAGGCTTCGCATCACTGCATCATACTGCTTTGAAATGTCGCTATGCGGCAGGCATTAGCATGTGTCTCCGTCAATTTTTCTCCTATAAGCGCATGTGCCTTATTTCTCTGAACTGATCACCTACAGTGTAGGCAAAGACTTACATTGACTTAAAAGCTGTTTCATTGATAGAACGTCTAAAATGGTGAGAGTAAAAATCTAGATCTAGAAACGCCTTCTCTTTTCGGAATTATTTTGATTCATGGTGCTGATTTGAGAAAGAGAAATTATAAGATGTAATATAAGGAAAGCAACAGAAAAGGGAGCAGAATTAGAATAGAAGAAAATTAAATTAAATACCGAAGGCGTTTCTAGAATTTTGAACAACACTATAAAACTAACTACATTGTGCTTTCCACCTGTGAAATGTCTCCATCTTTCGTGATTTCCTGTAGAATCAGAATCTGCAGTTTGTAACTCATCATCGTGGTCTGCTGGTGGAAAGACCTCATGGCTAAGCGGACAGACTAGAAGTACGTGCAGCACTGGCTATTATTGGAAGCCAGTGGGGGTCCCGGAGACACCTTTCAACTACACCAACTGGCAGCCGTCACAACCTGACTGCTATGTTGGCAATGAGAACTGCGTTGTCGTTGCGTCTTCGCCTCGACTGGACTATCGTTGGAACGACTTGCCTTGCGGCGCTCTGATTTGCTCGCTCTGTGAATTCTAAAGAAAGCCCGAGAAACGGTTTATTTAATTTTAAGATTTACATTCATTAAATAATTTAATTTGCGATAAATTTACTCAGACTGTAAGCTATTCAGATTTGATATGGTTGTTCATTGCAACTTTGAGGGTATTATATCGTGAATTGGTAACGAATTTATCTGTTGTTTCAGAGTTGTATTTGCATTATTAGTACCAAAATTAATTTGACGTTTATTATGGTTCACTTCTTTGTCATGGCTGGAAATAATTTAATTATTGATTTAGGTTCTCTCCTCATTTCTAGAACTTTAGCTAATTTGTCCAACACTGACTTCAGCTAAATATTCATATTTGCTTCGCTCATCAATGTCACTTCAAATGCACGGACATTTGATTATCTTTACATTCAACAAGATAAATTTGCAATAATTAGTTTGACTTTTGCTTATTTTCGTGCTTCAATGAAAAGGCCGACCTCAACCATCTCAGAAGGACTCAGGACTGCTGTGTCTGTATGACGGACAGGCTCTTAGAGACTAAAGACCCCTCTCAACTTTCGCCCAGAGTTAAACCAACCCAAAATTCACAAAAATTTCCTAGTAGAATGCTCATTGAAAGGCGCGTTGTTCAGAAACGATAGGCATTTAATGCTACCGTATTTACCTGTTTCCTCTTTTGTTGTTCTACTTTTGCTCAGAAGGTGCCGTCTTGTTCCCTTAGTAACAAATCCCGTAGTTCCAATCACTTCTACGGTCTAACGGTTCAGTTTATACCCCAGATGCTCAATCTACTCATGTGTAAATGAGCAAATCCAGTGCTAACTGGGTAAATGAAAATACTGACAATTCGACTAATTCAGCCGATTTCAGGAAAAACTGAAGACGCTAACCCATTGAGCTCTCATTAGACCTATGAGCATTTGTCGCCATTCATTCAATTCCAGCTTCCCTCCGCAGCCTAAGACATGGATAAGTTACCACATAGACCTTAACTTTTAATAATAATAATTATTATTATTATTATTATTATTATTTAAATAATAATAATGGTCAAACAACAAGTTCTGAATCCTCATTTCCTATAAATTCTTGGTTATCTCCTGAAACCATTAGGTCTAATTTAAAATCCTTCCTATTCCAAAAGTCATTTCTCATTAGCTGTAACAACACGCCCGCCGCCTCATAGATACACTGGCCTTTGCCTAACCGACAATTCACCTTGCCTATGGCTACGTCAAGAAAGACTACTGTACTACCCCCAACGCGCTATATAAATTCATGAGATTCTGTTGACTTAGATACATTGGTTTTTATCTGTTAGAATTCCTGTGAAGAGAGAGATCAACCGGTTCAGAGCATGGGTTTCTATGTAGCTAAGTATCCGGCTAGAGGGATCTTCTATGTAGAGACCAACAAAAATCTCCATTCAGTATTCAGTGATCAATAAATTGACGCATTGAATTGGCGGCCAATGGCTTCGACTATCCTGGATCTTCAATTCTATTCATTAGTGGATAATTTTCGTGAAGAGAAATTGTCTTACACTTCGAACATTTCATTATAATTGTCACTTCAAGCATATTTTAAACTTGAGTGGAGCGTTTGAACATTTTAAAGTCTATATAAAGACCTATCGATCGCGCTTAGAGTTATGTTTGCCTTAAATTGCTTAATGTCTTGGTGTTTGTTGTTGCCTTGCAGTTTATTTTCATTATTTCTTAATACTGCCAGATTTAAAGTAGAAGTTTGATACATGCTCTAGGCTTAAATATGCCCTAACATTTCATCATGCATTAAATTTCTTACGCGTGTTATTAATAATTATAATTAGTTTTCTGGGCTGCATTATTAGTAGTAGCTATAGTAGTATAGTAGTAGTAGTAGTTGTTGTAGTAGTAGTACTACTACTAGTACTAGTAGTAGTAGTAGTAATAGTAGTAGTAGTAGTAGTAGTAGTAATGGTAGTAGCAGTAGTAGTAGTAGTACACTGTAGTAGTAGAAGTAGTGGTAGTAGTAGTAGTAGCAGCAGTAGCATGAGTAGTAGCAGCAGTAGTAGTAGTAGTAGTAGTAGTAGTAGTAGTAGTAATAGTAGTAGTAGTAGTAATAGTAGTAGTAGTAATAGTAGTAGCAGTAGCAGCAGTACTAATAATTTCGAGAGTGGCATATTTTGGCCTTGGGCTGCTTAATTTGGTTGTCGAAACGTCTCCGAAAATTATCCTTTGGTTTCGTAGAAAGTCGCATTCAAGAGTTGTTTTGTGGAACTCCAATGTCCCTTGTACATCAATTGCAGTTGATTTTAATTCTCTGCAATGCAGATCACGTGGAAGCGAAGAATGGACTTGGGAATTCTGTGAGACTATATCGTGAAAGAGATTGATACTCTACAGTATTGAACATATGTACACAATTTGTGAGGGTTTCTGGAAGACACGAATGACCATTTAGTCAATCAACGTTTGAACCTGCAAATAGACTGCAATCAATCGCTTTCTGCCCTGCATATCTGCCTCCGAATGTCCAGATCCATTTGCCAGCCAACGCCTACGCCCTACAGTAATCCTTTACTTAACCCTAACTGGAACCGATGTCTTCTGGCCAGAGCTCCTGTCAAATATGTCTCTCTATAAATTGCCAACATCGGAAATTCCTTGTTCGGTGAACGTCATGTTTCATTTTTTGATACTTTAACGACAGTGAACGCTAACTGAACTACAGTATGAACAAGAAATTCATGAAATACTATAGAGCATCGATTGGTGCTTATGGATTTATTGATTTTAAAACAGACTAAAATGATTTTATAGCATAAATATTTTCGCAATTAGAATTTTGTAGCACCATCTCAATATGAAGAGATATTAATAATTGATTGCGCTCCAAAGTCCAAATCCAAGCATGAGGTAAATTTTATGGTTACGTTTTGTAGGTAAAAAGTGCTACTATGTGGATGTGTTGAGGTCATTTTGGTATCCAGTATTTGTACATTTAAACGGCACAGCAACGAATCAATTACAAGTCGTCCTAGATTTTTGCTGCGCGTTTATTTCGGTTTCATTGTCATTGCTATGTCAATCTTGCACTTTTTTCATTAATTTCCATCACGCTACTTATAATTGCGATCTGCAAACTAAAAGCTTTCGAAGACTCAATGGAAATATGATTTAAGCTAAACCATACAAAGATGTAAAGCCTCGATTTGTTCGTGAACTCAAAGTAGGCCTATTCCAGTACTGTAACTTTGAATTAGGTTTAACAAATAAAAAATCAAGTAAAATTTACCTGTAGTCTTTTTTAACTCAATAGTTCTACTTTAAAGCCAGTCGCATAAAATATGTTCAATTTGTAAGGGAGGACTAAATTTGATGACATAATTTTATTACGGGGTCACTGGAAGTTTGACACTTGTAGACAAGGAGGTATTAAATTGCCTTAAGGTTGTTGACAGCAAATTGAAATGGATATTTTACATCACCAATATATAATCATGCTGCTCAGTTAGGCTGACACTGTTATTGTTGACCGTCACAGTCCTAAGTGATTTGTGAGTTCACGCGAACTGTTTGGACTCATAGAACTATGTATTGCGCTCTAATACATCACTGAAACTGATGATAATTTGATGACACTGGTCGTTCTAGGACCTGATTCGAGCCTCAATAGCGCAACTAAAACACCACTAACTAGCCTACTCATTCTACGAATAGCTGTGTCGTTGTAGTTGCCTAATTCAACTATAGTTGTTGCCGGATGTATGTGGTACGCTAAGCTGGTAATCTGCTACTACTACAAGTGGGTGTTGTTCCTTAATAAGTCGATCACTTTCTTGTATTCTTCTCTTGATTCGCATAATAATTCTGGGTTTCGTCGTCGAGTTCTTCTGATTCCACGTTCTCCGATTCATCTCCGGAACTGGAAATTCTCTTTCCGAGTCCGATGAACCGCATGGCCGACGGGTTGCGCTTGCCGAGCCCGATGAAGCGAAGTCCTGAATCGCCGACGCGGGGTCCTCTCTTGCCAAGACCGATGAACCGCATTGCGCCGCCTTCTTTCACGGAGTAGGAGGCGCGTTTGTCGGGATCGGAGGGGGCAGCGGTTTTCTCGTCCTCTTCCGTCTCGAGCCGTTTGCCCAGGCCGATGTAGCGATGACCCAACGGAAGCACAGCCGCTCGGACAAATCGGGTTCTGTCTCTTTTCAACCCGAAACCATCGCCATCTGACAAGAATAGACTGTTACCATATTACCAGTTAGGCCTATACATGAGACGTTCATATTCTGCGTGGTATAATACTGTACAGTGTACAGTGTTGGATTTACCATGGATTTAGTTTAATCATTTCATTGGTAGAAAACAACTTACCAGTAAAGAACCAAACTTTTAGTTATAACATCTTCGATGCTCTGTTGATGCATGAAAATGCTGTGGCGACTTACAATTAGACTTACAATAATTATTACTTACTTACTTAGACTTACAATAATTATTTAATTATTAATCGTCCATTGCATTCATGACATCATTTTTAACGATCTACAGTGTACGACCTGGCATATAATTACTTCTGAGACATAAGAATCTACTCAAATTTATTATCACTTGTAAAGCGCCATGTGAACCATTGTCTGTAGTATACTTGACAGACGAATAACGTTCATGTAACTTAAACAGGTTCGCTATGTCACAGTTCGCTACAGGTCGCCACCAGGTTTGAACCTGCGTTCATATGACATAACCTGTTACAACTATACTACGGCGTCTCGTAAAACTAAAAGATGGCGATTGATCGGTGAGAATGAATTCGGGTCGGAATAACATAGACGACATCTGTTTATGGATCGTGGTCTGCGTTTTATGTCTTTTTATCTTGAACATTTCGTCTCATTACTCTACATTCGTTCATCATTAATGTTTACACGAACCCATTGCTATAATCCATCGATATCCCAGTTGCTATTAGGAAAGGTAAAGAAATTGAGAAAACAAAGAGACAGACAGACAGAGACAGAGAGAGGCAGAGATTGTGGCAAAGTGCCTGAATAATGTGCCTTTGAGTCGTTGAGATATGATGTTCAATGAAGATTTCAATCTTGAATGAAGATTTAAAATTTCATGACGCGTTCAAGTACTTGCTACTGCTTACCCTCGACATTCCGTCTTCATGCTCGTCCTCAGTCATACATCATTGTCATGTCTCTTGAGCATATTTCTAGTGGCAGTGACAGGTTTTAAGATGCTCTGCCATGGTCATTCATTTTTTATTTAATTGTCTGGACCACTTGTTTCAGCATTCACTTAGTTAGTGTGCATTGATTGATGAATTAAAGCGGAAAAGAGCAAAAAGCCAAGTATGAAGATTTCAGGGTCCTCTTCTTTCTTATCCTCATTTTCTTAGCAATAATAATAACAACAACAACAACAGGGGTTAGAGTGGTTCAGCAAGATCTGTCCTGCGTGAGAATAACTGTCATCATTGCTTTATTTTCTGCCCTCCTCCTTCTTGATTTCGTTCGTTGTTCTGTTTCTCATCCAATTTTCATCATTGCCTCTTTATTCTTAAGATACCCTCTTCTTCTTGTCTTTGCGCTTACGGTCATTTCTTTCTTTCTTTTCTATCAGGTTCAATCTCCATTGATTCTCCTAATCTTTCCTTCATGGTTCATCTCGTTTAAGGAGTGGAATATATGTGACGCTGTGACGGGAACTGATTCGCTGGAGAACATTTCTAGTCTTATTATACATCAATTACATCTTCATTGTAACAAAGCTTAAGTTTATAATGCATCTCTTGTGACTTTGTTGATTACAACGTCACTGGCAACACAGACAACCCGATTATATCGCTTTGCGTCGCTTTATGCTCATGACCACGATATAGTAGTAGACTTAGTAGTAGTAGTATAGTAGTAGTAGTAGTAGTAGTAATAGTAGTAGTATAGTAGTGGTAGCATAGTGGTAGTAGTAGTGGTAGTTGTAGTAATAATAATAGTATTAATAATAATAACCATGCGTGTAGTATTAGTAGCATTAGTAGCGGTAGCAGCAGCAACATCAGTGGTAGTTGTGGTAGTAGTAGTAGCAGTAATAGCAATAATAATAATAATAATAATAATAATAATAATAATAATAATAATAATAATACTAATAATTAAGTAATAATCCCTTTCATAGAATTAGTTGTAGTAGTAACTGTAGTAGTAATAGTTGTAGTAGAAATAGTAGTAGTAATAGTAATAGTAGCATAGTAGTAGCTGTAGTAGTAATAGGTAATAGTTGCTGTTGCAGTTTTTGTAGTTTTAGTAGTGATGGTGGCGGTGGTAGTAGTAGTAGTAGTAGTAGTAGTAGTAGTAGTAGTGGTAGTAGAATAAGTGGAAGTTGTAGTAGTAGTTGTGGTAGTGGTGGTAATAGTAGTAGCAGTTGCTGTTTTAGTAGTTGTAGAAATAGTAGTTGTAGTTGTAGTATTAGTAGTTGCTGTGGTAGTGGTGGTAATAGTAGTAGCAGTTGCTGTTTTAGTAGTCGTAGAAGTAGTAGATGTAGTTGTAGTATTAGTAGTTGCTATTGTAGTTGCAATATTAGTATTAGTAGCCGTAGTAGTAGTAGTAGTAGTAGTAATAGTAGTAGTTGTTGTTGCTGATGTTGTTATTGTTGTTGTGGTTGATGTAGTTGCAGTAGTAGTGATTTTAGAGAGTTCCATATTTCGGGATGCATGCATCTGTCATACATCATAGTCGCCCTGCAGCAGGCAGTCTCTGTAGCCAGATAGATGTCAGTGCTGCAACATTACATTTGCCGAACCAATCTTGCAACAATTGGTTGTTCCTATTTCTGGTGCTCACGTTCTGTTCATTTCTCAGTGGCGTAACGTGAGGGGGGCGGGGGGCACTTTGTTGACTGCCCCCGGGTCCCGGGCGGGGGGCGGGCCCCAAAGAGGGGTCTAAGCTAGGGTTAGGTTAAGGTTAACCCTAACTTCTTAACCCTAACCCTAGAAATGAACGTGCTGACGACCTTTTTTTTGCTCGTCAGAATGAAAAAGGAGGGTGATGACGTTTTTTTTGCTCGTCAGCTTGAAACTTTGGGGCCCCCATGGCAAAGATGCCCCCCGGGCCCCCAAAAGTCACGCTACGCCACTGTCATTTCTGTACTAACAAACTTCATCACTTCTCTGGAACGACCATTCGTTGTAATATTTCTGACAGGGACGTAATTGACCTCTCGCGAAACATTGAAGCTCGAACCATTAGACTGCGCTCGGGCATAACCCGCAGAACATTCGGACAAGGCGTAATAAGGCAATCGCAGCGCAATTAGCTCTTGGGGTATCCTAACAAATCGTGCCTTTCCCGATATAATTGTCCCGGACTATTTAGCAACACTCCGAGGCAAGCAAAATTTTATGGACGTGACTTAATTAGATGACACTAATAAATCACTGATTTGTACAGTCAAAAAGCAATGGAATGGAGAAGCTGCTGGATGAGGAAGCTTGACTTCTGTCTCCCTCACTTGAACAGCAAAATTCTGTCTGGGTTAATTGGAAAACATGAAAAGGTAAATGTCAATCAAAGCATTGATTATTGCTAAATCAAAATTGTCGGTTTATTGATGTTGAACTGAAGTGAAGAACCAGCAATAGCTAAATACGGAATTTGTGAAGAAACGAGATTGTCTTGCACTCCAAAGCCTTAGAAAACATGTTCATGCTGTAGAAGGGAATTTCAGTTTACACAGCGATTATTTTAAGCTGTGATATGATGCGCCCATCCCATATACATCTGTAACCAATAAAACCGCCAGCGTTAATATCCAAGTGCTCGTGAAAAACATCCCTAATTCAGAAATGCAAACAAAGCAAAGACATTTTATACTTCGAGCTTGCTATAACTTACTGTATGGCTGTGTTTATTTGAAGTTTAGAGAAATTGGGTCCAATTTTCGTGAAAATATTGACTCATCTGCGCTTGATCTGTAATTTCCGCTTTTCGTGTCAGAACCTTTAAAGATGAAATGCCCGGAAACGGGTGTTCAGCTAGGCTAGATTAATCAATAGGCTACGTGTTCTGTAGTAGTGACTGATAGTGTCTAAAATTTGATTAGCGTAAATATTGGGATTGATTGATTTTCTCTGGATTTGATTCAAAGTCCACTGCAGATCTATGAATGTATGTCATAGTATAATATCGTTAATGTACTCGTCACAACCATCAACACCATCAATATCATCATCATCATCATCATCGTCGATGTCGTCGTCGTCGTATTCATCGTCATCATTGTCATCATAAATATAATCGTCATCATTGTCGTCGTCTTCATCGTTGTCGTCGTCATCATCATCATCATCATTATCATCATCATCATTATCATCATCATCATCATCTTTGCCATCGCATCAAACATCGCGTTATTTAATTTACCAGAATAATTATCGTATCGACAAAATGATTTTGGTTTTTCATAGTTTTTGACTGTTTATCATTATCACAAAATACAGCGTAGGCATCAAAATCATAAACAAGACCATTGTTAACATTCTCTTCGCTTCAAATTCGTAGTTATTTTGGTAAGAAAATATTGTTCTAAGTTTACCCGCGAGAATCATGTCAATTTTTTTATTATTGCCTGAGCAGTGCAAGTGAGCGTTTAAAGATAACATGTTTCACAATTCCTAACTTCCCAATAATATGTCAACTATCTTGCCATTACAGTATATTATGTTGTAAATACATAATTTATTAATCTCTTTTTGTTGGTAATTGGTCAGGATCTGTATGTTATCTATTGCTTTATATTATTTTAAATTGCATAATAGCTGCAAAGGATTTAAATAGTTTATTCAATTTTTTCTTAATAGATTTATGATATGTGTAAGCTTATTTGCTGCATTTCTCTGTGCTTCGTTTGGTCCAAGTTGTACTATGGTCATAGATGTTCAACGCCATTAGTGAACATCTAAAGCGTCATATTAATAATTAACTTAGCATCAGTCGACGGTCGCTTAAGATTGGAATCGTAATCCTTCATTGTCAAGTCAAATAAGTCAGATTTTCCGGTCCTGGTTATGGCAGATAGGCAAGGGAGAAGGAAGTAAGTTTTTACTCTGGATCGAAATGTCGTAAGAAACTCAGCGGAACGGACCAATGCTGGGAGGTGATTCCATATTCCCGGTCCAGCTATTCTTCGGTTGACAATTGGAAGAGATCGTCAAACCAAATGAATGACACAAGTTGATTTGCATTTAGACAGGTTGACGGACATATAGATTGGCTTGAATAATATTATCGTTCACTGAATATTCAAATCAGTGGCGTTGACATTCATTGAATTATCGATGAACCATGAAATGCCAATTGTTTACTTAGTATATTAAGCCTATATATTCGAGTAGGTCTCTCAGAAAAGATTTCCGCTATTTGCCTAGTAACATATGCCTCACTGATTTGCAATAGCATTGACATGATGTCATATGGAAGTCTTGCTAATCCATGAATAAGTTTGATACCTCGATCAAAATATTGCGATATCATTAGCAAATGCGCAGCTGGATAGGCAACTGTGTCCGTAAACCGGGACTCTTGTACTTAACCTATTTATGTGTATACAGGGCAGCCCAATGAAAAACAGAACCATCCTGTTTCAAAGTAACCATTTTGACAACCATATGATCGAAATGAATTAATTTTGGTGCACTACTGGGGTATTAAATTCGAATGCAGTCAATTGCGTTTTTCTTTAAAAATTTAACGTGCAGTAACGTCACCTAGTGAAAATGCATGCTATTACATAAACACTGTACCGTTTCGTTATCCTCTACATTTAGTATTTCTATAGCACTCTTTTGGCAGAGCATAACCACATTGGATGCTTATATAATAGCAGCAAACATATTCATTATTTTAAATATTAAAATGAAGGATGACAAATAAATGACAAGCAAGAAAATTTCGAAATAAACACGGCTCAGAATTCATAAGTGCCATGTACGGTCATTTCTCTTTTGTGTTGCAGAGACTTGGACTTTACGAAAAACTATGTAAAAGAAACTGGAAGCTGCAGAAATGTGGTTCTAAGGGAGAATGCTAAAAGTTCAGCGGACGGATAAAAGAACCAAGAAAGAAATTTTACAGATGATGGAAGAAGAAAAAATACTGATGACTACCATCAAACTAGGACAGATGAAATTGTTCGGAGGACACTTGATGAGGAAAGATGGACTCGAGAATTTGGCCGTGACAGGATGGTAAAAACCAAGAGGAAAACAAAGATAAAAATGCACAGACAGACAAAAAGATGGGCTGGAGATAGACAACAACATCGATTTCCTCAGGAATACCAAAGATCGTGAAAAGTGGAAGTCGAAGTCCATGGGCGCCGACGCAGCAATGCTTGGCACCTGAGAAGAAGAAGAAATGTAGAAATCGCAGTGGTTTTACGCACGAGAGGTCCTACTTAGCCAATAAAGTCATTAATATGCCGACTTACACTGTAGGCCTACACGGTGGTTTGTCAAAGACCTCTTCTCATAAGTGGCGATTGCGAAGTACATGTAGATGCCGACGGGGCCGTCCATAAAGTACATCACGCTATTTTTGACAGTTTTGATCCCTCTGTCACAGCCTATCACAAATCTCGGACCCGCTTAAAGTCATCACAAATCTCTGGCCGCTTCAAAGCGTGGTCCATAAATTGCGTCGCACAGGTTTTCTATTTAATGTATTCGAGTTTCTAGATCAATTTTCGGCAGTGAAACAGATTTTCAACTTCAGACAATGATAACGAATATAATTGAGACCTACAATTTACTGTATCACACGCCAAAGTGTTAATGCACAATTAAAAACGTCTTTTACTATACCTTCTATCAGGTACATTTAAGGTTTTATATCGAATGTGTGACGTCACGGTGATCTTTACCCCTCCGCTATCATACTGTCATACTTTCTAGGTCCCTTCACCGTCGAGCGTGACGTACTTTATGGACAGCCCTAGTTCTTCGGCCTTTAATCTAGCGTTGAAATAGCTTTAGCCGAATCGTAGCCGTCGCTCTGACTCCGACCAGTTTCCAAGATCAGTCAGAGGAACTGTTCTTGTCTCTTTCACTAACATATCTGTAGAATCAACACTAGATTTCCCAGAAATATCGGAAGTACCGTCGATTAATATACCGTATGTGAATGCAAATAAATGGCCCGCGAATAGGGCATACAAATTATATGATGATAAAAACAGAGGGACAGAGAAGAATTTTCTACAGAGTCATGTCGGTAAAGGGACGTTTTATCAACACTAGGCTCTACTGGACATTTCGCATACACGGCGATTCGCTTACAGTTGTAGCCTTGTAGGGAATGTAGGCGAATCGACGTGTAGGCAGTGTCCTTTCACTAACTACTAAAATCTAGTTATTATTATTATTATTATTATTATTATTATTATTATTATTATTATTATTATTTCTTGTTATTATTCTGTGATTTGCAAGAATGATAATCGGGTTTCTAAATTATTTCGAAGCTGGCTGTTCATTAGGCTATATTCAGACATTTGTGGAAAATCAGACTCATTGACAAAACTGTTATAGTCTGCGTCAAATAACTATGTGTTAAATACGAGCAAAGCGATTCTAAACGTTACCTCATAACAATGAATATCTTACGTCGTAGGTCCTCGTGAAAAGCTAATGCCGTTAAGAAAGCATGCCTACAGTATATTCTCTATCCTTAATTTCTAGTTTTTACTCTACAACTTTTCGTAATCAATACTTCAGGAAGTTTGATTAAAATAGTGAATCAGACCGTAGGAAACCAGTTTCAGACATACTCATTTGAAATATTCTTGTTTCTGGTGACATGTTGTCCAATTCCAATGTCGCATCGACTGACGGCAGATGTTGAACGACCACAAAGAGAAGAACAACGCAGTACGTGGACATTACCGTAGAACCCACATTCTGGACGTTCAGGAGGTTTCGACTCATCTTGGCGACCGATTACGGAGAACTCTTCCGTTGCTTCGCCTGACGCGAAAGTAATAGGGCCGATGGTTCAGCGCATGGCACCTGGTGACAGTGGATGCATATAGAGTGACCGTCAGACCAAATGCGCCACTGGTGTGGACAGCACCATGCACAGCCTACCGTACACTTGACGTGCAGTGGGGCTAATGGTGAACTAAGAAATAAGTGCTGAAAACATATTCTAATCAACTATAATAAAATCTTAAATTTCTATAGCGCCATCGCTCTGATTTTTGGTCAAGGTATATAGTAAAAGTAGGGCACTGCATAGGGGCGGGAAGTTAGTAGAGTGGTAACAGCGTTGGACAATGGAGCAGAATGTCGCGGGTTCAACTCCCGCGGGAGCCCTAAGGTCGACTCAGCCTTCTTTCGCCAGATGGCGATGGCAAATGAGTAGCGGATTAATCCGCGAAGTAAACAGGCGCGTTGCATGAGAACACTGGCCCCGTATCATGTAACCTTGCACCAATCGTCTGGCTGAGGGCCTTGGTAACGGAAATCAGCGCCGCCCTATGAGCCTTGAGGCTAGCCTTTGAGTGCTCGGGAAGGACTTTACTTTTTTAGGGCACTGCATACAGTGCGCAGCAAGAACATAAATACACCACATGAAAACAGTCTTAGCACGACTCAGCATTTATATCGTAAATGTGACAGATGAGCTTCACGCAGCATTCCAATTGCATGTAATTCACTGCCTGAGAACGCTACTAAACATAGGCGACGGTCTGTCACAAAATGTGGAGGTACCCACTGTCAGAGTTTCCAATAGACGGACCCAGTGTTTATTCTAGGCCTTCTCTGGGGGAATTTCCCTGAAAGTTTTAAAATTCCCCCTAATTTTTATATGTTGCATGGGATATGGAAATTCCCCCTCCAAAGTGGGAGGACGAAGCTCTTATTTTTTGGAGAGGGGAAAAATGTAAGTATGACAATTTTTTGCTTGCCAGGGCATTTGAGAAGGGTAAAAATATTAGGGAAGTCGGAAGGATGACCTTTTTTGCTTGTCGCCACATTTTAAAAGGAAGATAACCTTTTTTGCTTGTCAAGGTTTTCGGAGACTCAGAAGTTGTTCCTCCGAACATTTAAAATCCCCCAATGCCCCCCCCCCCCAATGTCAAGGTGGCTAGAATAAACACTGGACGGACCATTCCCCTCCTTCCTTTTTAAATGCTGTAAACGATTTACTCGAGCCAAGTCTTTCAAAGCAAAAATGCTCTGCATGGGGCATTAGAATGAATGCCAGGTCGGCTTAAAGCTGTTGCGCGCCTAGGTTTACGCAGCTTAGAGGGAGCATAGCCTAGAGCAATGGCCTCTACGCAGTTTGAATGCCTTTGGACAGAATAGTCATAAGACGGAGGTTTATGGCTGATATTAAACAGACGCAGCCTGTAGTTGCTTATCCATCAACCTTTCTCTGATGTGACCACAATAGGATTTTGTCAATAGAAGCTGTGCACAACAAGTTTTTTTAGAAACATGATCTATTATCTATTAAAGTTCGACTCTATCACAGCCGTGAAAGGGAAAATATCATTTTGATATTTTCAATACATATTAACGCCAAGAGAACGAAAACGTGTCATTGTTGAGAGAACCAGCGTAGTGTTAACACCTATCCAACGCTTACTTAAAAGAAGGTAATAATAATAATAATAATAATAATAATAATAATAATAATAATAATAATAATAATAATAATAATAATAATAATAATAATAATAATAATAATAATAATAATAATAATAAATTAATAAATGCCAATTACACACTAAAATGATCCAGTAAAAGCATCGTGTTCATTCCATGATGGTTTTGCTAAATCATGAGTGTTCATATTTTCTTTTAATTTCTGATTTTTTACAGAATCTGTCATTCGCATGGCATATACTGTACACAATGTGTGATGCAATTATACAAGTTTTTAATTACTTTTAAAGATAGTTTTAATGCTAATTTGAGAAATCTGAGAAGCTGTTGTATTTCACATCATTCCTTGGTTCAAATGCTTAAATATGACAAACATTCATGGTCATTTTGACTGCTCTTAAGCTCAAGACATATTGGTCAATGTTCTTGACAGATTATTTTTTCGCTATGCTTTATTTCCTTAACCATTCATTTATTACAGATGAAAGAATTAGCGGTGAAATCCAAGATGAAGTGGACTGTAATTCTGATCCTATGCCTGTATTGTGTCAAGGGATTGCCATACCTAGAGTAAGTCTAATTGTCACTAGTGCCATCGTATTCTTCATGCGATCCTCCTATGTTAGTATTAAGACAACTTACCACCGGACGATTGACTAACGGACAGACCACCGAACGATAAACCACTAAGGACGATGGACCACTGCAAACGTTTGACCACACGAATTAATTGCAGTTTTAGTTTAAACTTATCAGCAGAGGTACCAACTTTTATATAGCCTATACACGCAAAACACATTAATAAAATAACAGCAAACGCCCTAACTGTAGGAGAGATGGGCAATAGCACGAAGATAGGTCCGATGATGCTACTAAATCAGTTTGCCAGTGTGTGTGTGTGTGTGCCATTGGTGCTATCATATTCTTCATGCGACCCTCTAGTATTTGGTCTTAAAACTTATCAGCAGAGATACCAATATTTCGTCGTCGTCATCATTATCATCATCATCATCTTCATCATCATCATCATCTCATTTCTTGGCGCATAATTAGACCTAATGAGTCTCGGCTTGAGTACCAAACAAATATGTGTTAAGAGATGCGAGAAAAGTGTTGCGGGAAAGTGTTTCGTCCCTAAGATGTGACGGTAACGAGTTCCAGAGTGCTGGGCCATTTACTCGAAAGGAGCGTTCTCCAGTTTTGGTTCTTGTGCGAGGAACTGACAGTATTGGCGTCGATAGAGACCTCGTGCTGATCGATCGGTTTCTGCCAATGTCACTTAGTAGTTTGCAGTCCCTCATAAGGTAGTCTGGAGCTTCAGATCTTAGGCATTTTCTACGAGTGAGATTATCTTGAATATAGGCTAATCCGTTTTCGAACTGGTAGCCAGTGAAGGGTCTAAAGGATCGGTGTGATGTGTGATGTGACGTTTTGGAGTTCGACTTAAGAGGCGTGCCGCGCAGTTTTGGATTGCTTGAAGTCTGCTGATTTGACTTTATGGGATTAGGTACAGAAGACTATTACAATTGTCAAGGTGTGACGAAATAAGTGCATGTATAATAGTTTGTGCTAATTCTATGGTTAGAGAGTCTATACTTGGACGGAGTTAACGTAGTTGGTAGAAGCTGGTTGACTGCTTGCTGATGTGGTCGGTCATAGTAAGACTGTCGTTAAGGATTACTCCAAGATCCCTGACAGTCTTTGAGCTTTTGATGTTGGCTCCTCGATGGTTGAGATTAATATTTTCGACATCAACTTTTATACATGAAAGCAAGAACATTAAGAAAATAAACTCAAAACTCATTAAGAAAATAACAGCAAACGACCTAAGTGTAGGAGAGATGGGCAAGTACGGCACGAAGATATGTTATTGAATCAGCTTGCACGTGTGTGTGATTACGGTCGCCTCTATCCGAAACGGCTCCCAGAAATCACTACGCTTTCGAATGTTGAATATGTAATGTTGTCAAAGCCCGCTAGATATCCTACCAAGCGCGTGTAGCCTACAACTGCGCCAAGACTGACAGCCGAAATATCGTTAGTGCCCAGTAGGCACAGCAACGTTTAATAAACGTTGAATAAATGTTAGCCTATAACATTTAGTAAACGTTTAAAACGTATTTAAAATGGAAATCCAATAAACGTTTATCGATAAACGTCGCCTAAACGTTTAACATTAAACGTTGTCTAAACGTTCACGGGCTGAACGTTTATTAAACATATTTACTATAACGTTTATAAAACGTTCAGTGTATGTTTAAAATGGAAATTCAGTAAACGTTTAACAATAAACGTCGCCTAAACGTTTAACATTAAACGTTGTCTAAACGTTGAATAGCTGAACGTTTATAAAACGTATTTACTGCAACGTTTATAAAACGTTCAGTGTATGTTTAAAATGGAAATTCAGTAAACGTTTAACAATAAACGTCGCCTAAACGTTTAACATTAAACGTTATCTAAACGTTGAATAGCTGAATGTTTATAAAACGTATTTACTGCAACGTTTATAAAACGTTCAGTGTATGTTTAAAATGGAAATTCAGTAAACGTTTAACAATAAACGTCGCCTAAACGTTTAACATTAAACGTTGTCTAAACGTTGAATAGCTGAACGTTTATAAAACGTATTTACTGCAACGTTTATAAAACGTTCAGTGTATGTTTAAAATGGAAATTCAGTAAACGTTTAACAATAAACGTCGCCTAAACGTTTAACATTAAACGTTGTCTAAACGTTGAATAGCTGGACGTTTATAAAACGTATTTACTGCAACGTTTATAAAACGTTCAGTGTATGTTTAAAATGGAAATTCAGTAAACGTTTAACAATAAACGTCGCCTAAACGTTTAACATTAAATGTTGTCTAAACGTTGAATAGCTGAACGTTTATAAAACGTATTTACTACAATGTTTATAAAACGTTTAGTGCATGTTTAAAATGGAAATTCAGCAAACGTCTAACTATAAACGTTAACTAAACGTTTAACTATAAACGTTGCTTAAACGATGATCAATAAACGTCGTGTATACGTATTATAGCTGAACGTTTATTAAACGTAATTACTGCAACGTTTATAAAACGTTTAGTGCATGTTTAAAGTGAAAATTCAGTAAACGTTTAACTATAAACATTGCCTAAAAGTTTAGCAGGTGAACATTTATCAATCGTAATTTTTGCCAGGTATATACATGTTAATTTAGTTAACAAAGTTAAGCAAACGAACACTGAGTAGGCCTACTATGAGAAACTTTATTCGTGACAAGCACGGCATCAAACAAGAAATATATGATGAAATGAACCACAGAAAACAAAAAGCAAACACTATATCACGCTTCAACTGCCACTAGCATTGTATGACCGAATGAAATTAGGACAAATCTGTTCTGAAATATCTTAACATCAGAATTAAACAATAGGCTATATCATCGCGTTTCATATCAACTGTAGCAAATATCATTAGAACACCGTTACGAACTCACAATGATCCACTGAATTCAAATATATGTAGTAATAATGGAAGTTTAAAGATATCCAATATATAGTTATGAATCTCAATTGGATAAATTATATACTTCAATCATATAGGACATCGAAACAACAAAATTGACGCAGGCATATAGGGATATTGCAGAAACTGCATAAACCGAGTAATTGACAACAGTTACGTTAACAAGTTAATTAAAAGCTGTAGGCCTATGAGGCAAAATGTACAAATTTATTTTAACCTTCTACACCTAGTGATTATTCTAGCCACCTGGAGGTGGGGGGGAGAGTTTACGACTTTTGGGGTCTAAAATTTAGCTGGCATTTGACGAACAAAAAAGGTCGTAATCATCTCTTGAATAAACACTGACCTTCTAGGCAATGGAGTTCCGTAAATATATCACCAAAATCCACATATCACCATGGGCGCAAACCTGGCCAGAAAATTGATCATGTCCGTGTCATAAAAAATGTTGCGCAACAACTTCCAAAAAGGAGGGTTAGACAACACGACGCTTCGTCTTTTACCTTTTAACTTGGGGGTAAGGACCCTTTTACCTCTATGGTTTTCCTTTTCTTGGGGCAAAGGTCATTTAACCTATGGTCTTCATTTCCATATGGGCCCCCGCCCCTCCAAATCCCGCCACAGATTAATCCCTGCCATGACACCTCAGTAAAAAAAGCATACACACAGGCGGATAACTAAAATTATAATCAATCAAAATCAATCATCGATCATGTTTAGGCTATTTATAAAAACATGAAAATGTGATATATTCATCGCCGTATGTGGTCATTACTAATATCTAATATACTGGTATGTTTAGTAATAACAAACAACGGTTACAATTATCATACTTTGGAAATAACAAGATACCAAAAGAAACGAAGTTCCCGCAAGAGGTTACCTTAGAAAATAAAATAGAAATAAAAATAGGACATGGGGGACATAGTGGAGTTTGCGCCCCTGCATGCATATCACTGGCCGTACCGCAAGCCTCTACCCACAGACAAATTCTAACAATACAATCAGCAAAATGCAACGCATTCCTTAAAAGTATTTATCAACAATATTAAAGAGTGCTTAATCTCACTTTCTGACAACAGCATAATATGTCTTGTCTTTGTTGTTGTTCATGGCTCCAGTGCCATGTTTTCGGAACGGAGCATATTTAAGAACTGAGGAGATAGCACCCCGGATAGATGATCCAGTTGTCGAGTGGTTTTTCAACACACACTCTGCATAACAACAATGCAAAAGCTATGATATCCAAAATTACATACCAGAACGTAAGTAAGTAAGGAAGTAAATTCTCGTGAATTTCTATAGCGCTTTCGTAAGCGGGTGCCGTATATAGGCTGCTTATTCCTACGCGCTTAATCTGTATACAGTTAAAATAGCCATATCCGAAGCTTTGTGGTCAGCCAGGCAAGGTCAATTATAATAATATAACAAGGTTTAAAGTGGTTCAGTATAGGGACTGCCCTGTGTGATCAGTGTGACCAGTGATCAGTCAGACTTGGAGTTGGGAAGCAACGAGGCAGACTATGAAAAAAGTAAGCAGAAATTAGATACGGAATTTAACTCTAGATCACAGTAGTGAGAATTTATTGTTTGACAGAATTGTCTTAATTTCATAGCGTGAACCCTTAGATCCTATCCAAAGGGCAGCAAGTCATTGCATTTAAAAGATGTAGAGATCAAATGAAGTCCAGTTGTGCTTCGAATCGTGCATCAACTCACGAGCTCAGCACTAGACGAATAGTGCCAGCCGATGTTAGTGTGGAGCAATTATTTAACATAGCTAGAAAGAGCAATGACCTGCAGTAACTGTTAAATTGATGTTTGAAACGGTAATAGAGTGAGCGACAACAGATTATATTTCAGTGATATATTCTATTTTAAAATTTAATTATGAAGCCAAAAATAATATTTTACAGATATATTAATATATATTAAAGTCAATATTACGTCGCTGTCTAGGTAATAAAAATGTGACCAATTTTCTTATACGTCATGACACTGCATGTATGGTCATATACTTGTTCTTAAATTCGAAAGGGAAAATATATTTTAAGCTGTTGCAATGCCTCACTTGTGATACCCTATTGAGATAGGGTGACGTTTTTTTCATTTTGAAAAGTTTTGTCATGTGAGGTATTACCTAGACAGCGACGATTAGCGATTAAAAACACAATCCTCCAGCAGAGTAGCGAAAATTTAAAATTTACAACAACATCGATCAATTCCAAATTTTAATGCTTCTAGTCTGCGTCACTGGCAGTGAAATTGTGTCTTTAAAAGCTTAGCAGTTAAAGACAGTTATTGCTAACCTGTTATAATCGATGCAACCTCCATCGACTCAAACGCCAATTTTCCTTTTCGTCCACGAAGGCTCATCGTGCCCATCATAGTATCTGAGAACAGCATGAAAGAAATTCCCATAAGAAATCTTTATGAACCCCTTTACAGCGTAATGACATTTTAAAAGTCGACACTGTACTGGGTATTTAGTTGTAGAAAGAACGTTCTTCAAACAGTGGCGTCATTTCACACTTTTCTTGGGGGGAGAAATTTTGTTGCAACTTTTCAATTTTTGCAATATTTTTGAATTTTTGCAATTTTTCGACCTGACGAGTTTGCAAAAAAAGTTGACGACCTTATTTTTTTGCTTGTCAGTCCTTTTTACGATTAGTTACTTCAGATTACTCGACATCAAGCACTCCTTCTTTAGGGCGGCTTTAGGGGCTGCTGACTTTCCCCAAATGCAAATGACGTCCCTGTTTTCCTGTTTTTTGCACATTAATACATTATAAATTAATATTTTCATTTCCTTGGGGGCCGTGGTCCCCCCAGTCCCCCTAAATGACGCCTCTGTCTTCAAAATGGAATACTGTGATTTTTTAAAATGGCTATATCTCAGGCTATATAAGAGCTAAGAAGATAAGATACACATGTGTTTATATGAACATGCTAACACCAAGTCACTTTGACGCTATAAAATATCTCCACGCATAACTGAGCTTGCATTGGTTCAATACAAAAAGTAGTATATATAACGACTTGATGACTATATAATTTCACTTACACATGCAGCACATTGGCAACATTGTCACGAACGGTAACGCCACCTAATCTTGCAAGCCTTTTTACCTGTATATATAATATTAAAAACATAATTTGAGCATGCTATTGACAATTTGTAAGCCTATACAAAATTGGGTTATGTCATAGTCAGATAACTTAACCTGGGCAGCTGACCAAGGGGATGTCCATAAATTACGTAACCATGCAATTGGCGTGCAAAAGTAAGAAAACCAAAAAATCAAAGCATAATTTCTTCAACTTTTTCAACCCGGGTAGAAAGCAAAGTAACCCGGGCATTGTCTCTCTGTCTCTCTTTCTCCCCTCTCTCTTCTCTCTCTCTCTCTCTCTCTCTCTCTCTCTCTTTCACACACACACACACACTCTTTCTCTCTGTTCTTCTCTCTCTGTCTCTCTCTCTTTGTCTGTCATCTGTCTGTCTGTCTGTCTGTCTGTCTCTCTGTCTCTCTCTCTGCCTTTTTCTCTGTTTCTCTCTAGCGTCTGCTAGATACTGCGTATCTGTCTTTGCCTCTGTCTGTCTACATGTATGTCAGTCAGTCTGTCTGCTCTGTCTGTCTGTCTGTCTGTCTGTCTGTCTGTCTGTCTGTCTCTCTCTCTCTCTCTCTCTCTCTCTCTCTGTGAGGAATGTATTTTGTTCAAATCTAATACCAAACTCTCCTTCCCCTAGTGTGTACGTACGAAATGGACAACCCCCAACAGGATCAGGATTCAAGACAGTGGTTAAAGTGGGCCGGAACCCGGCACCTCATTGATCGAACCCGAGATGAGTCTGTCGAAGAGAACAAGATTAAACAAAAGTTCTATTACTACAGAGGAACCAGAACCAAACCCCCACTCCAGGTGGGTCAGTCGGTCAGAGCTCGGATTCACCCCTCGCCTACGTACGAAAGTTTACTCGAAGATGGTACAAAGCGACGCAGAACCTCTAATTAGATTCGCTCTAGCTTCCGTCTAACCGAAGATAGACTGCGCAGCGACAGATGGATAACCGAGGCCAACGAATTCAGGGTTACCAGCGGTTGCAGAACTGACACTAAAATTGACGACAGACGATTCAAAAGAAGCGCTAATTACCTGACATTAACTGCCCTGCCAGTTCTCTGTTTAAACAGATGCCTGCGTCTCTCCTCCCCTGTGACAGATCATGGAAGCCTAAATAAATACATAGTTTCTTATTATTTAGGTCGAAATGGATAACTATGAAATGTTGTTGTTGGATTTGTGAATGAATTTGAATATACACTGGTGTAACTGTTTGTAAATCCACGAGTTAGAATGTCCGTTTGTAAATCCACGAGTTTGAATCCATTGCAGAACAAGTAATCCCAAATGTCTGAGAATAATCCGAAAACTATGCACAGTAACCTATATCTGTTTACGCTCTTAACAATACTCGTCACCCTATGCTGACAAGCAAACAAATTTACTAATGCAAGCAGTTAATACTATTAACGCATAAGGTATGAGAAATCAATAAAATAAATCAGTAAAATCAGTAAAATAAGCACTGAATATAAGTGTGATAAGTCTAACACGACAGACTCGAATGAATGAGTCACTGGCTGACCAACCGATAGCCTTGTTACTGGGCAAGGCAATTATTAAACAGTCATGGTTACTGGGCAGTTAGTTGGCTGACGGCTGATGGGCGGTTGGGCGCAGTGGACAGAGGTGTCAGGTCGGGACCATCGATAGTTATCGGCAGCCCCGGTCAGGTGTGGGTCGCTAAGACAGGACCTGAACCACTGGCCTAAGTTGGTCAAATTCTTGATTTCTCTAACCGAGGTTGCATTTCCAGATGTTCTATCTAGCTAGGCTTCTTTGGACAGATATACGAATTCGCTGTTGCCGACTTCACAGCAAACGCCGATATATGCAGAGCCGGAACGCCCGCCAACTGCTCACCCGATGTCGACACAAATCAGTGAATCACTCGATCAGATCAATCAGTCAGATCAATCGGCCGTCCAGATACAAAATTACAAAGACTAATCCAATACAGAGGCTGTTACGTAGCTAGAGACACTTAGAGGCATTTAGATTTCAAGTTTCTACTTTGTAATTTTTTAGACATTTTAGCTATCTCCTTCCTTCTACATAAAACATTTATTTTTTCTTTAAAAGCCATAGATTTTACGTTCGTAACGTAAATAATGGACAGCCCCTTAGCCCATCGTTATCAACTGACTGTAAAATTGAATCAAAATTACATGGCTGTGATTCCATAATGCTTAAAATCGAAAATTTCAAAATTAAATGCATTAAATCCAGACATGGGGCCGTCCATATAGTCAGTACGCAAAAAAGTCAAATTTTCAAACCCCCTCTCCCCTTTGCACATTGCGTACATAGGAAAAATCTCCCAAATTCGACCCCTCCCCTTCAGTTCGTACCTACTATATGGACAGCCCCTATATAGGCTACACACTATCTAGCTTTTATACAAATTGTTCAAATATGCAAGGGGCCGTCCATATAGTACGCACGCAAACAAAGTCAAATTTTCAAGCCCTCGCCCAGGTTGCACATTGCGTACATAGGATAAATCTCTCAAATCCGACCCCTCAGTGCATACGTATAGTAGATATATATATATATATATATATATATATATATATACATATATACATATATATATATATATACAATGCAGCTTTTTTTTCGTTCACGTAGTTTTTCAATTGCATAGAATCCATGGAAGATGATAAGTAGCAATTGCTGTTTCTATGAAGCAGACCAATCATTGGGATCAATTAATTTGTGTAAATCAAGACTTTTTAACAGGGCCGCCGAGAGGGGGCAGGGGACAAATGCACAGGGGTCAGGCGACCTGTAGAGGCAGGGCTTAAAGTGAGCCAGATCTTGCCGGATCTCAGATCCGGTACGTCTGGCAAGAGATCCGGGACGTCTGAGAAGAGATCCGGGACGTCTGGCATGAGATCCAAACCACTATATGCGACTACTTTGAAGATCCGAAAGACCCTGATAAGCAAAAAAATCATCAGCACTTTCGCAAACTTGGAAAGGCCGGTTTTTTAAGTTCTAAAGTTTTGGAAGAAATTAAAGAAATTTAGTGGCCGGATGAAAATTAGGGAGGGGCCGGCACGTCTGAAAAGTACTTTAATTAACCAGTGCACTGTGTAGGAGGCCCGGGTCGGATCGTACGTAAATCTTGTTACTCACTGAATCCGTGCTGTGCACGAAAACAATTTTAAAAAGGTCTTCACCAATTTATAATTCTTCTGACTTGGCAGGGGTCCGTAAAACTTGTTAAACGGACCGTAAAACTTGTAACATACTGAAAAAAGGAATCGCCAATTTTCTAACTTGGTAGGGGCCCGGATTGACCTTTTGTCCCGGGGCCATGGATTTTCTCTCGGTGTTAGGGTTAGGGATGACTCTAACCCTAACTCTAGGGTTAGGGTTAGGGATAACCCTAACCTAGGGTTAGGGATAACCCTAACCCTGAAGCTGAACAACTTTTACTTTTACAACATTAGAATTCGTTAGAATTACTATTCCACACGCAATGAGTGCACTAGGCTATATAACTTTTAAAGGGAGTCTGGGGCAGAGCCCCAGTGGGGTCCAGGGACCCAGCCCCTGGTCAGGGGGCGAAGAGATCCGGATCTCTTCGCTAAAATACTACTTATAAAGTCAGTGAAGCCAAGTCCTTTTCTACCTGGATGCCAAAAACGCTGAATTTTGGATGCCAAAATAGCCCGCTGGATGCGAAATCGTGATTTGACATAAATAGATATATAGAGAACGCTTGTCGCTTGATACTTAGACCAGCTTATATTAGTGTGAAATAACTATAGCCAAAGGTGGGGTCATTCGTGCAGGGTCATTTAATCCGAAAGTCGATCATTGTGGTTGGGACGGTAAACAGCTATAGGGGCAAATGATTTTTGAAGAGAAATGATTTTAGTTTAGAAAAAACTTTAGGAGATATTGCAAGAGGGGAGAGAAATTGTGACTCAGAATTTATTATTTGACCATATGATGTAGACAGCGGAGGGGTGCTGGAATTGTATTACAAAGTTCTGGTGCAGCATATGAAAACGCACGATTGCAAATTTTGAGAGATGATTGATTCAGAGGACGAAGGAGAGTTACATGAGAATAAGGAGATCGATGATGTTGTGGAATTATCAGATTTCGTAGGTAGACTGGGTTTGATGTATGAAGTGAGTTGTAAGTCATCGATATTATTTATATTCAATGCGTTCTGCTTTTTTCAGCCAGTGTAGAGATTTGAGTAATGGTGTAATGTGGCGGAATTTAAGTAATTTAGTTACTGCAAGAGCTAAGGCATTTTGAATCAATTGGAATTTGCGTATGGAAGCTTTTGGAAGATTGTTAAACAGTGAGTTGCAGTAGTCTAGCTTAGAGTGAACTATGGAAGTAGCTATAGCGGAAGCAGTTTTAATATAAAGGTAGGGACGAAGGCGGCTCTAATTAACAGCTCGTATGAAGTCTATTTTAATTCTATACATACTGGGTGCATGCAGCCGCAAATTCTATACAGTCGCATATATGTTTCATTGTAGCCGCAATTAAAGATAGAACGCAGGTATGCAATATAGCCACCAAAGCAGCAACAACGTTTTGGTGAATGCTGGAACAATTAGGTGGACACGCGGTTGCGATGAGGAAACCCGCGCAAAGAACAAGAACAAAGAACTTATCTTCGATTAAGAGCTATAGCATAAAATGAAATCTATCGAATAAACACATGTCTATGCATGGGTGGTTTTAACCCATATGGGCTGGGTTGGGTTGGATTCGGTTGGGTCAGACTTTTCCATATTAATGGTGGTTTGGGTTGGGTCATATATGGTTTAAGAAATTGCAATGTTTTACGGTGGGTGGAGTTGGGTAAAATAGCCCTATAATTACCGGCATATATATGGGTTGGGGATTTGATGGATTGGGTTGGATTGGGTTGTTAAAAAATGGACCCATGGACATCTCTACACGAGCTCATATGTAGGCTACGCGTTCAACATCAAACGCATAGAAGTATAATAAGTTAAATACTAATTTTTGCCAAAATAATGGACACAATTAATTAAAGTTAAAGTATAAATTAGTTCACTTCCGTTTAATACGGAAAACTAGTTTCAAGTGTTTCGATCGATATGGGTTCGGATTGACAGTTTCCCATTATTACAATTATTATTATCGAATTCATTCAGCGTGGTAAACAGCGGAGGGCCATCCATACATTACGCACGCATGCATTGTCGGGAGGGTCATTGATTTTGAGTAACTTAGTTATTTTTTATTAATTGCTACTAAATTTTTAATTATGCACGATATTTAATGTTTGTTATATCGTTTTTGAAAATTTTCAAGTCATATATATTCGATAAACGTTGACATTTCAACGTACATTTATACAACCTTTAGATGTGAACGTCTACACTATAGTTTTAAATTTAACCACAATTAATGACCCTTTGGATTAAATGACCCTGCATGAATGACCACCCACCTTTATCTTTAGCTATTTCATACTAAGATTGAGCGCCTAGGAATAAGCAGCTACTACGGTGTTTCTTTTTGAAAGCGCTATAGAAATTTACGAGACTTTACTTACTTACTTACTTACGTTAGCATATAAACGTTGTATCAACGTTTCAAGCCGTAAGCTCAATAAACGTTAACATATACACGTGGCATCAACGTTTCAAAGCATACGTTTAATAGACGTCAGCATGTAAACATTGTATCAACGTTTCTAGCCATACGTTCGATAAACGTTAGCATATAACCGTTGTATCAACGTTTCAAATCACACGTTTAATAGACGTCAGCAAGTAAACATTGTATCAACGTTTCTAGCCATACGTTCGATAAACGTTAGCATATAACCGTTGTATCAACGTTTCAAATCACACGTTTAATAGACGTCAGCATGTAAACATTGTATCAACGTTTCAAGTCAAACATTTAATAAACGTTGGCATCTCAACGTTGATACAACATTTAGATGTGAACGTACAGCAAACGTTAGCATTTAAACGTTGTATCAACGTTTCTATTCAAACATTTAATAAACGTTGACATCTCAACGTTGATACAACATTTAGATGTGAATGTACAGTTAACGTTAGCATTTTAAACGTTGTATCAACGTTTCAAGTCAAACATTTAATAAACGTTGGCATCAAAACGTTGATACAACATTTAGATGTGAACGTACAGCAAACGTTAGCATTTAAACGTTGTATCAACGTTTCTATTCAAACATTTAATAAACGTTGACATCTCAACGTTGATACAACATTTAGATGTGAACGTACAGTTAACGTTAGCATTTAAACGTTGTATCAACGTTTCAATTCAAACATTTAATAAACGTTGACATCTCAACGTCGATACAACATTTAGATGCGAACGTACAATAAACGTTAGCATTTAAACGTTGTAGTAACGTTTAGCCATAGTTTAGCGACATCTAAACTTATTTCAACTTACTTTAAACGTTTATTATTATTATTATTATTATTCGACGATTTGTGAAGCGCCGTAACATGGCCATCGGCCAAAACCAAAAGCGCTGTACAGTCAACAGTCAACTGTACGATATGGTGAACAAATGCGTTTTCAGCTCTTTAGCAAACGTTTCAGGTGAAGTAATCCCGGCCAGCGCATCAGGGAGCGCGTTCCACAGACGTGGGTTACCGCGAGTCATAGAACGCTCGCCAAACTTCGGAGTCCTGGCCGGAGGAGGAACGTACAGCCGGTGGCGGCTGCCAGATCTCAGCTGGAGACGGCACCCGGTCGTCGTTTGTCGTCGTACTAGGCATGCCAAGTAATCGGGACAGGCTGGGTCCCGAAGAGCACGAAAAGTTAACCAACACCGCTTGTAAACTATACGCTCCTAAACGTTTACTAAACGTTGCCGTGCCTACTGGGTGTGGTCAATCGTCCGGCGGTCAATCGCTCGCCGCCTCGCGTACCCTTGCGGCCCTTCAAATCGAGACAACACTGCTTGGACACATTTTTAAAACTCTTAGTAAACTAAGGAATGACATAAAATGCATTAGTCTAAATAAATTACATGCTATAGTTCTATAGACACTTGTGGAGAAGGTAGACTGATTTCAACATAACAACTGAAAACTTGTCATTGGGAGTGTTTCCATTGCCTTGTAAACTAAGTTCTTGTAAAGCATCTAAATGAAAATGAAAATCATTTAATCAATTTAATTATTGCTTTTAAAACCGTTTGTTCATTGTCGGTAACTTATGAAGCTACTTTTCGATTACTAGTTTAACGAACGATGGGAGGTTGCTTTTGGAAAATGAAGGTTTGCATTATAGAAGTATTGTGTTTCATCAAATATCAAATAATTATATATATATATATATATATATATATATATATATATATATATATATATATATATATATATATATACGTATACACAGCAAACTGTTCAGGATCAATGCAAGTGGTTCTCCTGCTGAAATTTCGGAGTAGCTTATATTATTTGGCTTTGAGCCCTTGAATATGTGATTTGTGTGGAATAGTAACTGTTAATAATAACCTTGCAAGGTTCAAAATAATGCAGCGCTATCGTCTTCCTCGGCGGTTCTCTAGGTAGGGAAGTAGGTTTTGAAGCCGGAAAGATTTTCCATCAGCCCGGTTCACTACTGGGGCGGTCAGGGATTTTATTTCTCAGACAGTCGCATGTCCGCCATCACAGAGTGGAAGTTAAAATCGTCTGTGTAATGTACCAAGGTTCGCTGTGCTCTGAATGTTGACGGCGACAGACAGTAAAGCTGTCATAACTGTCTACACCATTAAAAATACTTAACAAAGCAGCCGCACACAATTATCAATTAATTATCTAGGCCTAAAACGGTCGGTTGGTCAAGGGAACATATATAGGACAGGACAGAAAAGAATTAAAGATAAGAAAAGTCACTGGAGGAATTAAGCTACAAGAGCGCTATAGAAATTAGGCTGATTACTTTGTCGGGCGAAGCGCTTGGATTCTCGACATCTGTGGACGCTTCGTTAACTTTTTGCTGGTGGTAGGTGATTGAGCGCACGGGAGAAATATTCGCTCATCCGTGCCTTATATGTTGTTACAACGCAACGGTTCTGCACAAATTCACCTCAGAACGAATATGGGGTCCGGTCCACCCCCTCTTGTCCTCGAGGAACATGATGCCTTTCTACGGTGGTGACTGTGACTATTCGTATAACTTGTGTATCTACGGTTTTTCAATGTTTTTACTCTATTAACATGTCTTTGATCCATCTTTTATTTTTGATGTCTTGTGCAACAGAATTTGTTGTCCTGAGCTGGACAACATGTGCTTTAGCAATGCGCCTCCATACGTTGGTCTTCCTCTTCCACGATGTCCAAGACTCCTTTTCATTGATATGCAGCTTTATACTCGACGCAACCCGGACAATGGCGAAACTATCACAGCGGACTACATACCGTAAGTTAGATGGTTCCGCTATTAATAATTAATCAGAATTAGAATTATATTATATCGCGTTAGAAGGGCCTCGCCATATTAGTGATTCAACTCAGGGGCTGTCCATTAATTACGACAACGACATTTTGGCAATTTTGACCCCTCCCCTTGTCAAATACTGTCAAACTTTCTGGGACACCTTAAATTATGTCTAAATATTTGCACCTCCTTCATGGGGCCGCCACTTAATTATGTCCAAAAATTCAAGGCAATTTTGAACCCCCTTTGTCACCAACTGTCAAACTTTCAGTGGTCACCTAATGATATTATGTCAAAAGCCTTGATCCCCCTCTACTAGCTAAAATTATTTTATACTACATTCGATAACAGTCTACGATCGAATTTTACAAATGTGATGACGCAAGACTATAATCCCTAGGTAAGAGGGCAAACGGTTAAGGAATTAAATGGTGGGCTGATGACGGACGAGCGAGTGTGTACCATAGAGGACCAATGCACCGACTATTGAAATTAAAATTCATATTTTTTGATTTACTAAATTTATTGTACACAATGAAATGGTTAAAGTCAATTTTAAGTCTTGGCCCTCCTCTGTCAACAAGTGTCAATTTTCAAAACCCCTTCCATTATTTTGTAAACTTAATTAATACGGGGGTGGGAATTTAGCAGAGTGGTAACAACACTGGACGATGGAGCAGAAGGTCGCGGATTCGATACCCGCAGGAGCTCCAAGGTCGACTCAGCCTTACTCGCCAGAGGGCGGTGGTAAACTTTTACCTAATTAATATGGACAGTTTCGAAATTCAATTTGCTGGAAAGAGTAATACTCTGATATCTAGAAGTATAAATATTGTATATTGCAGCTCGAATTTCAGCGGGAATGCTACAACAATATACCTTGTCCATGGATTTGTTAATTCTCCCAAAACTTCGACATGGATGTCTGAAATCAAGGACAATGCTCTAGAACTGGTTAGCATAAGCGTTTATTGCATTTTGAAGTGCATTTATACGTTGAAACATTTTAAAGTCTACTGAGTGACAATAATTATTCAAGCTTATTGTAAAAACAATCGAATATTGTATCAGTGACGGGAAAAGTTGTTCTAAATATCATTCATAACTTTGCAGACATGACAGAACAGCTGAACAAAGATTGTTCCCGGCAGTTGAAAACAAGGATCTGCACATCATTCGGAAATTCCTTCTATTGAAAGCAAATTCAAAGCAGAACAACATTCTTAGACTTCAAGGCCACAACCTGAAATTCCTCGCCAAATTAATTATTTGACTGATATCTATTCCATATCGACTCGCCATCGACATAGATATTCGTTATGGATGAACACATTTCAGCGATTATAATAGAATTGTTTTAGTTGTAGCAAATAGATTTACATGTACATGCATGTCATTGATGTTTGCTAGTATCTGCTCGGAATGTGTACATATAGTCTTAGATCTTTCGTAACAAAATTATTTATTTAAATATGCAATGTAACGTTTCAGGATGACTACAACGTGATCACTGTAGACTGGGCATTAGGTTCATTCAACCCATTTTATCCTCAAGCAGCGTCAGAGACAAGGACAGTGGGAGCATGGATCGCCCTCGTCTCAAATTACACCATCAGAAACGGAGGTTCATCCAGAAGCAAGCAGTATTGCGTTGGACACAGCCTTGGAGCTCACACCTGTGGTCATGCAGGACAGTTTGGACAATTTGGTCGAATAACAGGTATTGGCATCCACTGATTATAATAAGTAGTAACGCATATTAGAGAACATGATTCATAATAAGTAAATAATTCAATAGTGCTTGGCTCTGATCATGGTCTATGGAAATTCAAGTATAGAACATTAACCTTAAAACAACTGCTATTCACACAATGAATAGACCTATACTTTGTTTGACAAAATATTGTCGCAGCAAAATCGGTTTTTATGAAAGGGCAACTTAATATAATATCAGGCGTTGCTTCAATAAAAATGACAAATAAGAATAAAAACAATAATAAACATAAATAACAGCGACTAACATTAGGTTGTAAGTACGTTACTTTTGAAGCATTTATAATATTATAATATTTGAAAGATTCGTTTACATTATATTATATTATAATGATTATTATAGCAAAAACAAAAATAATAATTACGGCAGTAATCAAACAGCAGCCACATAATTATCATTTTTGTTGTAACTAAATAGTTATTCTCATACAGGGCTGACCCTACTAAGCCACTCTAAGTCCTGTTATTGATATGTTATATAAATCCTCGAACGGTTAGTTCTGCAAAACTAGTCCCAATTCTCTCCTCAGAGAGATCAATCACACAATAACACTTTTCTGTTAAAATCATGTGAATTGAATTGTCAAATTGTTGAGTGATGGTTACGGTAGAAATGGCATTCATTCTTTCGAGGCCATGTCATAGAATTAAGTATGAAAATGATTTTATTTTCTGCTCTGGTTAATAGACTTTTTGAAATTTATGATGAAAAGTTTTCGATCGAAAGGAGTAGCTTATGCGACGACTTACAAGTCATTAGTCATGCAATTGTGATCACGAGATCGGTTTCCCATTCTTGCAGCGCATCGCTTATTATAGGCCTACTCGTATGTTACTGTCTGACGTATTAATTAATGATAACCGATATTTTCCCTATTCATAGCTCTGGATCCTGCTGGTCCATCGTTTGAAGACAGAGACGTGTCTGCTGGTGTAAATCCATCCTGCGCCATCTTTGTTGATGTTATGCATACGAATGGGCGTCCGCTGTACGAAGATGGCTACGGAACACTTAGGCCGTTAGGTCACGTGGACTTCTATGCAAATGGAGGCAGAGATCAACCAGGCTGCTTGTCTAAGGCTAACCTCGATATCACCAAAGGTTCATTTTCAAACAGTGACAAAAATTGTATTGAATTTGCAATGATGTTATTATCTCCGACAGTTTGTCAGCTTTTGTTGATGACTGATGCCAGACTCGAAAGTACGTTACGTCCCCTGGAAAAATACGCGTATTATAGGCCTATACTTATAATATGCCCATATAGATTATATATGTAGGGCCTATTTATAGGCCTACGTTAAAATACGTTCGCAGTGGCGTCGAGCTCCGACGTACTTCTATGGTTACCTCTTATCTATACAGTAGGTCCCGTAGAAATTCACGGTCTTGAAAGCTTCCGTGGAAGGTTGGGCGATTATATAAATAATATAATATAGAATATAAAAAGGTTCAATGTGGTTCAGTAGGGAATGTCCTGTGTGAGAACCTCTGTGACTTTTGCCGTTTGCGTGAATTTCATGATCTTTTAAAACGACGATAATAAACGTGATTTTAATTAATTTTGGGAAATGAACCCAAGATCAGTGTTTCACAAACATAGCAACTATAGACCGATGCATTAAGCGTTGACTTAACTCTCGGCCGGCCAAAGTTAATTCATATAGGTGGTCGTGGTTAATTCCATTTGGGACCCTGCTGTTATTCACTGCAAGTCCTGGGCTGCCACTAATCGTTAATCGCAGACTGACAGTCTATTGAGACATCAACCAAGGATGCATTCGGGAATATCAAAGATGTCGCTCCAGAACCTCTCCACAGAACACAGGTTGTCGCATGCCCCCGGTCACCGGATGTTCTCGGGCATTAAGCAGCCGGAGCCAACCGATGTCTGGTACAACGTGAATAGTCAAAGCGTTTTGATGAATTCACATAATATCGAATTAGATTTCGAGCTAAATTTTAACATTTCAGTTAACTTATATTAAGCAATGTATTTTTAGCGTACGGAACTTTTACCGTACACGTATTAAGCGTATTAGGCCTATATCATTGGCAATATAATAGTATAATACCTACGGTCGAATCTTGATACCAGATATATTTTGAGACAATCTATGTTTGTCTTTTTATCATGTCACATAATTACTCAAATCAAATGAGTCAGGCGCAGATTTTGATTAGATGCTCACCTCATTAATGATACTTATTCTTCTTATTACTTAATCGTGCAATAGTTCAATATTGCATCAATATTGATACGTTTTCCTTAAAATATGTCAAATTTTCATTCTAGTTTCAGAGCCACCCATCATGTGCAGCCACCGACGGGCTCTTGATTTATACATAGAATCTGTTCAGAAGAATCCGTGTTTTCTCTCCAACTACATCTGCACAGATTATACAGAACTACCGGTTACAAAGCAAATTCATTCAAATTTTACGGCATATAAACTTATTAGAAACAATAGCATGAATAGCATAAACATACTCTATATCTAAAAGCCGAACGCATATGTTTACTGTGAATTGATGGTTTTTGTTGAGCGATATTCTATGCAGTCTTGCAATTTGATGTTTCTTTTACTTGAATTGACCTTGCTTTTCAATGACCAATTTAGAGACGAACGCAAAATTAAAGAAGATAAAAATCTAGAACAAAAGTTCGATCCCTCACAGATTATAAGAGTTGTTTCATTTACTTGAACTGCCCTTGCTTTTCAATGGCCAATTCAGATAGAAACGCAGAATTAAAGAAGATCGAAATTCTAAAACAAAAATTCGATCAATCAATATTATTATGAGAGTTGAGAGCAGTTACGGTTTGTTTAATAACTAAGAGCTACACGGTGCTGATGATGAGCGGTCTTAACAACTGCTTCCAAACTGTAGCTGAAGCTGATGAATATCATTTTCTCCATTTTACTTCTTACTATGATGAAATTAAGAGGGCTTAATGCGAACTCTTCTAGTAGAAGTTGGCAACTCCTTGAAGATCCTGTTGTATAGGAAGGCCAGGAAGCTTAGTGTAGGTGCAATGGATAGGCTAGGGAACCTGGCGGAAGCAGTCGTAAAGGAAGACGTGTATTTGTTTTGAATCGGACTTACTGTAGATGTCGTCTATGCAGCGAAGAGCCTGGGCGTATGATGTAAAGAATTGGATAAATCTGAATTACATCTCACCACCAAATTAGTTGCTGGGAGAATCCGTTGCGAAGCCGTTCGTGAAGCCGCTTAGGGTCTATTGTACATTTCATTGATGGACTTCACATGCTTGATTCAGTAATGTGTATATCTATGTAATGTTTATTCCCTCCTTCTGTTAGGATTCGTGTGAGAAGACAGATCAACCGGTTCAGAGTATGGGGTTCTATGCAGATAAGTATCCGGCAAGAGGAATCTTCTACGTGGAGACCAACAGCATATCTCCCTTCTGTATTTCGCAGAAGTAATCTGACTTCGATGGAAAAGAACAACCTGGATTTCGGAAAATTCCTTCACTTGCATTCATCCGTAGATGGCTTTCCGACATTTGCTTATAGTTGCTTCTTTGTTGACAAATGAACTTTCATCGGCAATTCGACGGGAGTTTGATTCTACATGTACACTGTACTCTTTTAAATGCACTCACGGTTAATCTAATGCTTGTAGATACTGTACATTTTGTAAACATATCTCAAGTTCAAATAGTCTAGAAGAAGCAAATGGCCACTAGAGCAGCAAAGAAGGACAAATGGACGTAGACGTCAGGGTCTCCACTGGTTGCACTGGTCGTGAGTTTCGTGCAAAACCGATAGAAAATTTTATTAGTTGCGATAGAAGATTTGCCTATATGGGGCCGTCCATGAAGTACCTCACACTATTTTTGACCAATTTCGACCCTATCCCCTGTCACAGCCTGTCACAAATCTCGGATTATCTCTCTCCATAAAATAGTATGTCAAAAATATCGGACTCCCCCTTAAAGCGTCGTCGATAAATTACGTCACGCAGGTTGTCTATTTAATATATTCGAACTTCTTGTTCAATATTCAGCAACGACTCAGATATTCAACTTCCAAAAATGATAATACTTGCAATTGAGACCTAAAGCGTGACGTCACGCTGGCCCTTACCTCTCCCGTGTCACAAACTGTCACACTTTCCTATACCCTCTCCTCGAGAGTGACGTACTTTATGGACGGCCCCTATGTTGTCATATAATCTGAAAATACGCTCTAAATTCGACGATTTGTATCTCATATTAGCCTCAATTTTCGGCTGTAAAGGCTGTGATGCCACCCCTCCCTATTCTACGGACATGGTTACGCTAGAGCTATCGACCAATTTGAAGAGGTGCTATGTAAGCTGATGATTGTATTGGCTGAAGTGAAAGGTGGCATCATAGAAAATAGTGTGATATGAGAAATTTTCTCAACTGAAATTAACCACATTACCCTTGTTAAAACGTCGATAATATGACATTTCGTGTCGTTCAAGTTGTCTCGCGAAGAACACACCTCCATAGATGGCAATAGTCCTACATGAAGCCGCCATATTTCTGCACGTCACCTAAAACAAAAATGAATAGTTTCAGTTCTGTTATGATATATTAGAAGCTCACAATAATTCAGGGAACATTTGCGGATTGTAAGGAGAATCTAAAGACATGGATAGAGATAATCTTTACAGCATTCGATCAATAGCTTGATCAACCAGATCCTCGCGCGGATCTCTCAACAGTGACACTGCATATTCATTATTCTGAAAATCAGGTGATGTTGACTACTGTTCAACTGAAGCGACCCAGACTAACATTATAATGCTCCAACGTTCTGTTATTTGAATCTGTCGGAATATTCGTTGGGCCATATCGAGGTAAATGAACCCACGTTGGTCGACATTGGCCTTCTATGTTCGTCCCTTCTGTCATTGAGCAGAAGCGTTCGACTGACCTTTATAACTCAACAAAACACAGCTGCACCTACTTTAACTTCAAATTTTACAAGTGACTGCGTTTAATTCACATCAAAATGTTTATGGCATTTTTAGCCGAAATCATTTCACTCCATCTGCCTCCACTGTAGGCGAATAGACGGCGTAGAAACAGCGCAGTATCCTAGCTCTATATCACGACATAGAACAACAAGATACTGTACGTGTCAGTGTTGAGGTAGCTGGGTCACGGTCAGCCACTAGTGAACGCAGAAAGTTGGATCGCTTGCTAAGCAGGTAGTATCATGATAGATGTTATGATAGATGTTATGTCTGTTAATGATATCAAATTGCATTGTTATTGCTATTACAATACATTGTAATACAATACGTTGTAGGATACGTTGTAGTATATACTGTTTTTTTTAGTTGTAAGGTGTCCTAGTAGTACTTGTACGATATGCCACCATAATCAGTTCATGATTATTATTATTATTATTATTCAATTATGTAATTAATTATGTAATAAACTAAACTTCTTTTATCAATCCACAGACAGAGTGATCTTGTGTAAACCAACTTCAGGACAAAATCAAACTCTCAAAAAATACATAAAATGATGGTCACTCGACGTCTGCATATCAATTATCTGAGATACAGTTTCATCTAAATAAAATCATCAAATAATTAATTTTCTATTCTATAATTTATAATGAGGGTGAAAACCTATTGATATCTCGACCGAATAAAATAACCTCGACAAATCAACTTAGCGAAAGATTGTCTGGTCAGTAAGCACGTATACAGTACAGAAAGAATACTTAAATATTCAAAAAAATTGTTGTGATATTCAATATAAAAAGAATATGAAAATCAAAGTCTCCACTATGCACAATTATTGCACATAACACATGATCTTTCCGTGCTGCGTTGTCCCGTGCCACAATGGTTTTCGTTGATGGCAGTGTAAGAGATGATGACATCATTTGGAATGAGGCCACCGTCAAACCAACGAAAATGAAGTAATTGGCGTTGAATTTGAGAGATTTCCTCTCTGTCAGTATAATGTCACTCCAAGCTGTTTAATGGCAGTTTTAATGGCAGTTGGACAGTGGGCAGTGTACAGTGTACACTGTAGAGTGTAGAATGAGAGACGGGTTTCTAGTAATACTGGTAAAAGGTATTGCCAATACCAATACCAATATTGTAGGAAAAAGTATTGTCAATACCAATACTAAAATGAAACTGAATGAATGTGTATTGCCTCGGCGGATTTTAGCAAGAGCAAGTAAACAAATAAGCAAGTAAACTAACAACGACAACGATTGACGTTGAAATGTGTATTTATGCCCACCACTTCAAGGTCATAAATTGATCGCCGTTCTGTTCTGGCCTTGACGGCGATCAGGCCGGAGCTACGGTCATGGGCGTAGCGACAGGGAGAAATATCGGTATATAGGCCTATACCCCAAAATCAGACTATTTATAATTATTACTGTGTTTTTTAAGATTTTCAAAGTTTCTTAAGATTTATACCCTCAAATCCCCTTATACCCCCAAATAAAATGCATGGCTACGCCCCTGACTGCGGTAGCTATTGGCAGATAATTTTAAAAATTAGATATATCTTCTATTCGATACAAAATTTCAGAATTATTTGTAGCATTGTTCCAATTGAATAAAACGTTCGTCAAGTGAGGTCCACGCAACTAGGCCTATCGCTGTTTAGTTGGTTATTAGGCCTATATCTTTTCCGAGCCGCGCCAAAGTTAGAGTCAGCAGCGTATTAATTAGAGTCAGCACCTCAAAAAATAATCTGTAGTGCTGTTTGCTCGTTCGTAATGTATTTGTTTATAGAAGCGTCAGTATCAAAAAAGATTAGCGTCTGTGTTTGTTGAGTGTGTGTTTGCTTGTGCGTGTGGCTCCTCCTTTCTCTGACAGGGCTTGCCACCGGGCTATGGCGGAGTTTACTGTATGTAAATTTCTTTCCCACCTTTACTTCACAATGCCCTCGCCCTTGGTTCTAACCGCTGATTCTGAAACCAAGATTACGAATACATAGAGCGGGTTTAGCCCCTCCATATAAACCTTGTAAACAGCTATAGACATTTGAATTAATGTGCTTTACCTTGGGCGGATTGGACACTCAAGCAGAAGGTTGTGGGTTCAACTCCCGCAGAAAACCTATGGCCGACTCAGCCTTCTTTCGCCATATGGCGGTGACAACTAAGTAGCGGATTAATCCGCGGATTAAGCAGGCGTGTTCCATGAGAACACTGACCCCGCATCATGTAACTTGCACCAGTCGCCTGGCTGAGGGCCTTTGAACTTGAAGCGGAGATCAGCGCCGCTCTTGAGGTTAGTCTTGGAGAGCTCGGGAAGGACTTTACTTAGCCTACTTTTCATTTTTACTTTATCTTGACGGTCGATTAATAAGTTTGCAATAGAAGAGTATTGGTACCGAGTATCAAAAATTTTAATCGTAAAAAGTATCGGCAAATACAAAAACCTTTGATTTAATTCGACAGTACTATTGGCAATACTAAATTAGCAATGCTAAATTGGCAATACTAAACAGTATCGTCGATACTGCATTGTTGATACAGTATCGGCGATACTAACAACCCTGGAGACGACCGTAAGTTAGCTATGCAAATCTCACTAGCAGTTTAAAATGAGCTCAAAACAATGTTCATGCATTGCGCTTACTTAATTAAAATTTTCATAGAATATATTTTACTGCACATATTCCAATTAATTTCTTCTGAACTTTTAAATACCATTAACAAAAACTAATTGATGAGAGCAATCAAATGCTACATAAAGCAAATATATATATAACTATCATGAACTTCCAATCTGACCCCTATCTCAAGAAATAGTTGATAGAGAAATTATGGTGCAATATTTGAAATCGGCACCCTAAATATACCAAAAAACAGGACTAACTTCTAAGGCACCATGTAAAATTTTATTTTCCCCTGCGCAATAATTTCAAATAGGAAACCAGTATTGATACTGAACTGTGTAAGGATAAAATATTTCTGTTTTTTACAATCGTGTTTTTAAAACCTATTTTACGTGAACAGTGCTGTAAACGATTTGCGCAAGCCAAGTTCTCAGACAAGCATAGTTAGCCTCCAAAGCCACTTTAAATCTTTTTATTATTATTATTATTATTATTATTATTATTATTATTATTATTATTATTATTATTATTATTAAGTCTTTCAAAAGAAAAAGCTCTGCATGGGGTATTAGAATGAATACCAAGCAGGTATAAAGCTGTCGCGCGCCTACGCAGCTTAGATGGAGCATAGCCTAGAGCAATGGCCTCTACGCAGTTTGAATGATTTTGGACAGAATAGTCAATTAGTCATAAGACGGAGGTTTATGGCCAATATTAAAAGACGCAGCCTGCAGTTGTCTATCCATCAACCTTGCTCTGATTTTGCCAATAGAAGCCGTGCAACACATGCCATTTAAAACATGACCTACTATTTAATAAAATTCAACTCTACCACAGCCGTGACAGTGGCGGCTCTAGGACTTGGTAAGTGGGGGGGCGTTGGGGTGGCAACTTCTAATCATGGGGGCCAACCATTTGTTGTTTAATGTATGTAGCATTAAGTATAGAGTCCCAACTTGGGGCCACTGGGGCAGGCACTCAATGGGGAGGCACGGGCCCTCTGCCTCCCCAGTGGAGCCGCCACTGAGCCGTGAAAGAAAAGAGTTCGTTTAGGCCTAAGAGTTTTCAATCCATATCAACGCCAAGAGAACGAACAGCTTGTCATTGTTGAGTGAACCAGCGTAGCGTTAACACCTGTCCAACGCAGAAAATTGGCTTTCTTACTGATGAAGGTAATAATAATAATAATAATAATAATAATAATAATAATAATAATAATAATAATAATAATAATAATAACAATAGATTAAATAAATAAATGCACTTGCTCACTAAATTGATCCAGTAAAAGCATTATATATATATATATATATATATATATATATATATATATATATATATATATATATATTAGCAAAAACATGAACAACATAAGAGCAAACACATTGCATCCATTGCCATGATGTTTTTGCTAAATCATGAGTGCTCTTATATTCATTTTATTTCTGACTTTTGTATGTCATGCTCATGGCACATATGTCATGCTTATGGCTCCTTGAACTTGGGTCCATTGTCTTTAACACCTTAGCATATATTAACTGCTCTAACTGAGTCTGCACAGTGATACAGCTATGATATTTGGTAGTCACACTGAGAAATGAAATATCTACACAATCAAGGAACCGGCGTTTGATGACGCCATCGCATTGCCAAATACATTGGTTTTAAAATGATATATAAATCATATTAAAATCAATGTATTTCGCATTTATTGCATGCTGCTGATCTGGTATAGCATAGTATAATATAATATAACAAACATTCGTGGTTCTTTTGGACTGCACTTAGACCTTCTTGAAGGACATCTTGATTAATGTTCTTGACAGATTATTTTTCATTAATTCTTTGCAGACGAAAGAATTGGCGGTGAAATCCAAGATGAAGTGGTTTGTAAGCATGATCCTATTACTGAATGGCGTCAATGGATTACCATCCCTCCCAATCCTAGAGTAAGTCTGATTGCCATTAGTACTATCATATTCTTCATACGACCTTCCTGCATTTGGTCTTAGGGTAAATGATCACCGGACGATTGATCATTGCGGACGATTGATCAGACGAATTAACTGCAGCTTTAATTAAAACTTATCAGTAGTAAAACCAACTTTCGTATACATTGGGTCGGGCCTACGTACCAGGATGGTTGACACTCGCTCGCTACTCAATTAAGGAGCGTGGGTTGTCGACTTAGCTTCTGGTCTAAGGTTTTACTATATTATGGCTGATTTCTGTTTTCTCTCTCTCTCTCTCTATTTCTTGTTCTCTCTCTTTCTCTCTCTCTCTCTTAGTAATTCCCGAGTATTACCTTAGGTATTCTTTCATGTACGACCAATTTGGCTTCCGCGTACAACCTCCATTTCATCTATCTCAAGTACTATCTTTGCCTCTGCTATCTCAGGCACTACCTCTATATGTTGGCCGACTCAGATACTGCTTCACGGTGGGCAACTCTTCAGGTACTACCTAGGGATCTACCGGACCTTCTACCGGGCTCATTCCCACTCATACCGCGTCGCGATTTATCTTTAGTGGGGCATACCCACCACTTGGGAACCGCTTTCGCGGTGTATCCAACGCTTCGCTAGCGGAAATGTAGTGCCTGCTCCCGTTAAAAGCGGAAGATCCACTTATTTGGCAATCCGAGTTTGACCTCAGTCCATCGGCCCATTACCAGTTTATGGGAATTATATTTATAGGGCTCCCACACTACCTTAAAGACGGTGTGCTCAATTTTAACTAATTTCTGGTCATTATCTGCCTTACCTAGTAGCGCCACCTAACGACTACGGGAGAAACTACCTATAAAGGACGTTTTTACTTTAACTATTCTTTATTATTGGAACTCAGGCTCGTATATCTTAGCTATTTTGCAATTTCGCTAGAATAAAAGCAAGAACATTCGGATAATAAATTCAAAATTCATTAAAAAAATAACAGCAAACGCCCTAAGTGAAGGAGAGATGGGCAAGTACAGCACGGAGATATGTTATGAGATCAGTTTGTCTGTTACGTGCAGCGGCTTCTATCCCCTTGCAGCCGGGCTCAATTCCCCCAAAAAAATTACAACCCCCGAAATCACAATTTCCCCTGCTAATTTGCTCCCTTGCAGACTTAGTATTATATTCAGCTTTTCATCCTTTGTGTTAGGCATAGCCATCATTGATTACTTCACGGTCAGTGTTATTTTGAATCAATATCAGTCTCGGTTCAGTTCAGATTAGTAGCAAAATGTCCCCCCCCCATTTTTCCCCGGGCGCAGCTGTGCCTGCCTTAAAAAGGGATAAAAGCCACTGGTTACGTGTGATTACGGACGCCTCTATCCGAAACGGCTCCCAGAAATCACTGCGCTGTCGATTTTTGAATTTGTCATGTCGTCAAAGACCGCTGGCAATCCTACCAAGCGCGTGAAGGAAGCCTAGAGCCAGAGACATAGCTAGGCATGCGCTAAGGCCGACAACTGCGATAAAGCCAAATCTCGTTAGCTTGGTCAATCGTCCGCAGTGGTCAATCGCCCGCAGTAAAATATACATCATTGGAGTTTTTCTTGCCTTGCAAACTACGTTCTTGTGGACTGTAGAGCACCCAAATGAAAATGAAAATTAGTTAATCGATGTAAGGTGTCGCTTGTTCATTGTCGGCAATTTACCTAATTTATTGAGTTACTGTACTTTCCCATTATTACTTATTAGCCAAACGACGGAGGTTGCTTTTGGAAAATGAAGTTTTGCATCATATAATAAATCATTTCAGCACAGACCTATATTTATTTACACTGTAGTATATAAACATTGCAAACTGTCCACTATCAAAACAAGGTGTTTGCGTACTGAAATTTCCGAGTGGCTTATCATTTGACGTTGATCCTTTGAATCCGTGTTTTGTGTGGAACAATATGCCTCATCAACTGATAATAATCATTGCTTTGCAAGATTAAAAATAATGCAGTGTCATCGTCTGTCTCGGTGGTTCTCTAGGTAGAGCGTACGTAGGCTCTGAAACCGGAAGCTGTTCTATCGGCCCGGGTTCAATACTGGGGCTGTCAGAGATTCTATTTCTCAGACAGTCGCATGTCGCCATCACAGAGTGGAAGTTAAAATCGTCTGTTTAATGTATCAAGGTTCGCTGTGCTCTGATATTTTGGCGGCGTCAGACAGTAAAGCTGCAGTAGCCGTCTACGCCAATAATAAGTACTTGGCAAAGCAGCCGAACACAATTATCAAAACATGCACAACAATAGGGTAGTCACAGAAATACAGGAGATGACAGAAGGGAATTGATGAGAAAAGTCACCAGAGAAAAGGCCAATTTGATGGAATTAAGCCACACAAGCTCTATATAAATTAGGTTGATTACTTTGTCTGACGGTACACTTGGGACCTCGAGAGATGTGGACGCTTCTTTTGATTTCTGTGGGTCGTGGGTGACTGAGCGCATGGGAGAAATAATCAATCCTCCGTGTCTTATGTGTTTTAACAACACATCGGTTTTACATAAATTCATTTCAGGACGGATATGGGCCCGACCCACCCCCTCTTGCTCCTAGTGACATGATGCCTTTCAACGGTGGTGACTGTGATTATTCATATAGCTTATGTATCTGCGGTTTTTTCAATTTTTTAAAACTCTATTAACATGTCTTTGATCCATCTTTTATTTTTGATGTCTTGTGCAACAGAATTTGTTGTCCTGAGCTGGACAACATGTGCTTTAGCAATGCGCCTCCATACGTTGGTCTTCCTCTTCCACGATGTCCTAGACTACTATTCATTGATATGCAACTTTATACTCGACGAAACCCGGACAATGGCGAAACTATCACAGCGGACTACATACCGTATGTTAGATGGTTCCGCTATTAATAATTAATTAGTCAGAATTAGAAGTATACGTGTCCGGTCAAATGCGCACCGACATTTGCGCGATGTTCGTTGATATAATTATTATTGCTCTGTAAGGGATTTCTTGCTTATCATTATAGAAGGAGACTAGCCGAGATGATTAGTGTTTTGGTCGTTCGTTGATCATGTGAACTAATTAGAGGAGATACTTAGTGTTTTATAGAGGATTGTGATTAGAGTTAGGTTCGGGGTTAGAGCTAGGGTTATGTTTAGAATTGTGGTCATAACCAAGTCTTTGCGCTTTTGTCGATCGCGCATTTGTTGGGGCGCAAATGTTGGGGTACCGAATTATATTATTTCGTGATAGAAAGGCCTCCTTTATTCACGATAAATAAGCTGAACTGAATTTGCTGGTAAGAGTCCTGCTCTGCTATCTAGAAGTATAAATATTGTAACTTGCAGCTCGAATTTCAACGGGAATGCTACAACAATATACATTGTCCATGGATTTATTAGTTCTGCCAAATCTTCGCCATGGATGTCTCAAATCAAGGACAACGCTCTACAGCTGGTTATCATACATTTTAATGCATTTTGAACGGCATTTTTACGTCGATACATTTTAAAATGTACTAAATTACAATAATTAAACACGTTTATCCTAAAACAATCGAGTATTGTATTAGTGACCAATGTTCCCTCTAAGGAATCCCTGAAGGTTGATATGTTGGGCACAAAGATATTCAGTTGTGCACGGGTAATTATCAAACTTTGCGCACGCATATTGTGATCCACAGATGTAGTAGAATGTGCCACACACACACACTGTTTCACAATTTAATAATGTTAATAATGTTATGTGGTGCAACAATCTATGCTGTTGGTAGGTTTATCTGTACAACTCTGCTGGGGCCTAAGTGCTAAAATTTGGTACTCGTAAAGTGGTCATTTGTCTTTGACATGGTTTGAAATGACCTTGTTCACTGCTCAGTGCTCACAGGATTTGGGCCACAAGCTATTTGTGCTCACGAGGATCTACTTTTGCTCAAAGGGATCATTGTTAGTAACAGAAATGTTGTTCTAAATATCATTCCTAACTTTGATGACATGACAGCACAGCTGAACAAAGATTGTTCCCGGCAATTAAAGACAAGGATCTGCACATCATTCGGAAATTCCTTCCATCGAAAGCAAATTTAAAGCAGAACAACATTCTTAGACCTTCTCACCAAATTAATTATTTGATTTATTATTATTTATTATCACTTTCATTATAGTTATTATTATTATATTATTTACTCATTTATTATAAGACTATTATATTCAGAACGTAAGTGTAAAAAATAATTTTAGCTTCCAATAACATTTGCTTTGTACTTGATACGTAAGGTAGGGCCTATGAATAATGTATTATTATGTATTGACCTTGCGTTTCGCCTAGGTTGATTTAATAAGGCGACTTCGTTTGGTTCTGTGTGTTAAATTGCAATCTGTTTCATATCGACTAGACTTCGACATAGATTTCGATATAAATGAACACATTTCACCGGTTATGATAAGAATTATTTTAGTTGTAGCAAATAGATTTGTGTCAGAGATGTTTTCCAGTGTCTGCTCGAAATATGTAGTCTTAGATCTTTCGTAACTAAATTATTTATTTAAAATATGCAATGTAACGTTTCAGGGTGACTACAACGTGATCACTGTAGACTGGGCATTAGGTTCATTCAACCCGATTTATCCTCAAGCAGCGTCAGAGACAAGGACAGTGGGAGCATGGATCGCCCTCGTCTCAAATTACACCATCAAAAAAGGAGGTTCATCCAGAAGCAAGCAGTATTGCGTTGGACACAGCCTTGGAGCTCACACCTGTGGTCATGCAGGACAGTTTGGACAATTTGGTCGAATAACAGGTATTCGCGTCCACTGATTATAAATACTAGTAACGCATATTAGAGAACGCGATTGATAACAACTCATTTCTAAAGTGATTGGCGCTAAAGCATGGTCTATGCGCAATATAAACGCAGAATATTAATTTTCAAATGACTGTTATTCAAACAATGAACATAATTGGTTTGACAAAATATTTTCGTAGCAAAAGCTGTTTTTATGAAAGGGCAACTTAACATAAATATCAGGCGTTGCTTCAAAAAAATGACAAGTGAAAACAGAAACAATAATACATATAAATAAATAAAAAAATAATAAGTTGTTATTACGCTACTTTTGAAAAATTTATAATGATTATAACAACTACTATGTAGTTTACGTACACTGTAGGCCTAATTGTAATACTGATTCTCACACAGGGCAGACCCTACTAAGCCACTCTAAGCCCTGTTATTGATATATTTAATAAATCCTCGAACGGTTAATTCTGCAACATTGCGCTCCCATTCTTAACTCGAAGCTTCTAAAGATCAATGATTCATTCCTCTCTCGTTTGATCAATCACACAATAACACTTTTCTGTTAAAATCTTGTGAATTGAATTGTGAAATTAAGTGATGGTTACGGTCGAAATGGCATTCATTCTTTCGAGGCCATGTAATAGAATTAACTTTGAAAATGATTTTATTTTCTGCTTTGGTTAATAAACTTTCCGAAATTTCTGATGAGAAGTTTACTGTAGAAAAGAGTAGCTTATGAGATGACTTGAAAGGTATTAGTCATAACATAATGTTCACAAGTTCGGCTTCTCATTCTTGCAGCGCATCGCTTATTATACTCGCTTTACACTCTAATATATTAATTAATGATAACCGATATTTTCCCTATTCATAGCTCTGGATCCTGCTGGTCCATCGTTTGAAGACAGGGACGTGTCTGCTGGTGTAAATCCATCCTGCGCCATCTTTGTTGATGTTATACATACGAATGGGCGTCCGCTGTACGTAGGTGGGGCCGGAGCATTCAGACCGTTAGGTCACGTGGACTTCTACGCAAATGGAGGCAGAGATCAACCAGGCTGCTTGTCTATAGCCAAGCTCGATATTACTCAAGGTTCATTTTCACACTGTGGCATAAAATAATTACCGATGTGTTGAAGTTATATTGATGTGATTATCTCCGACAGTTTGTCAATTTTAGTCGATGGGTGATGCCAGATATATTGTGAAACAATCTATGTTTGTCTTTTTATAGCATCACAGAATTACGAAATCAAATGAGCCAGGCACAGATTTTGACTAGATACTTATCTCATTGCTGTTATCTAATATTTGTATTATTTAATCGTGCATTCGTTCAATATTGCTGCAATATCGATATGTCTTTCTAAAAAATTATGTGCCAGTTGTTCATTCTAGTTTCAGATCCCTCCATTTCATGCAGCCACATACGGGCTCATAGTTTATACATAGAATCTGTTCAGGAGAATCCGTGTTTTCTCTCCAACTACATCTGCTCAGATTATACAGAACTACCGGTTACAAAGCAAATTCATTCGCATTTTACTGCATCTGAACTTATTAGAAACAATTGCGTGTGAATAGCATAACTTAGTGTATCTCTAGAAACCAGATGCCTAAGTTATTATGAATGGTTTGGTCTAGTAAGTGGCATCCTCATCATCGTTGTTTTGCCATTCAATGTTTCATTTACTTCAGTTGACTTTGCTTTTAAATGGCCAATTTAGAGAGGAACACAAAATTAGAGAAGATAAAAAGAGCTAAAATTCGATTAGTCAATGATTAATTATGAGAGTTGATAACAGTTGCGGTGTGTTTAATAACGAGTGCATCGAGATCAAAAATCTAGGAACTACACTCCGCTGCTAATGACCTGTCTTGACTACTGTTATACTGTAGCTCAAGTACGTGTAATATCATTTTCTCCGTTTTTCTTCTTACTATGATAAAATCAACAGGGTTCCTAATAGATGTTGACAGCTGTCAACTTGGAGATTTCGACATACAGGAGGACGAGAAAGCTTAGGTGCAAAGGATAGGTTACGGAACCGGGTAGTTGCGGTCGGAAAGGGAAGACGTGTATTTTGCTTAGAATCAGGCTTTGATATCGTCTATGAAGCGAAGAGCCTGGGTGTATTATGGAACGCATTGGATGAATCTGTAGATATTTGACCGCAAAACTAGAAGCCGGGAGAAGCAGTTTCAAAGTTGTTCGTGAAGCCGCTTAACTTTCATTGATGAAATTCACCTGTTTGATTCGGTAATTTGTATATTTATACCTCTAGCTTTTATATCCATAACTATTTTATCTATTTGCTTTTCAACCTTCTGGTAGGATTCCTGTGAGAAGACAGATCAACCGGTTCAGAGTATGGGATTCTATGCAGATAAATATCCGGCAAGAGGAATCTTCTACGTGGAGACCAACAGCATATCTCCATTCTGTATTCCGCAGAAGTAATCTGACTCCGATGGAAAAGAACAACCTGGTTAATCTAATACACGTAGAAACATTTTGAAAACATACCTCTTAAGTAATACAGTACATGCGCATATCCTTGCAACAACCTAGATTTCGGAATATTCCTTCACTTATATTCATCCGTAGATGGCTTTCTGACATTTGCTTATAGTTGCTTCTTTGTTGACAATTGAACTTTCATTGGCAGTTCGATGGGAGTTTGATTCTACATGTAGTCTACTCTAGTAAAATGTAGGCCTACTCACGGTTAATCTAATACACGTAGAAACATTTTGAAAACATATCTCTTAGGCAATACAGTACATGCACAAATCATTTATTATTAGCGCTTTCTTCTATGGAGTTTATATTTTTCGGATTTTGGGAATTGTTTTAGTTTCATGACTTTGAAGATTCTTTATGAGTCAGATGTTCTAGTTCACAAAATAAATTCAACCAAATGGTATTCAGTACGTTCTGTGGAGCACATCATCATCATCATCATCATCATCTTCATCATCATCATCATCATTATCATCATCTTCATCATCATCATCACTACCACCAACATCACCATCATCATCATCAACGTCTTCGTCGTCGTCATCATCATCATCGTCATCATCGGCAGCAGCATATAGCCATCGGTGGGGCCGTACTGTCGGCAGTGTTTAATCTAGACTCTGGACCAGGATGGGAGGAAACTGACAAAGCCGGGGAAGTCAGCAAGGGGGTTGCTGTTAGTTGATGTAGTATGCGAAAATTTCCGGGAACAGGAATTTGAAATTTCCGGAGGGGCAAGGGCAATTTGTTTCGGAAAAGGCGTATATTAAACCCTGAGTGTCGACTTCTGTCCATACCCTCGAATTATGAAGCTTATCGTTGACACCCTCCCGTCAGCTCTTCGACTCGAAACTATGACACGATCGACTTTTCTTGTTCGGTTGAAATCTTATTTATTTGTCGGCTGAGGCGCATTTGTGTAAAAGTGCGCCATAGAAATGGATTCATTCATTCATTCATTCATTCATTCATCATAGAGTGGTAGGTGGAGCGTTTGTAACATTCTCGTCCAAACGAGGGATATGTCCAAAGACGATCGCGTCCATAACGGCGTCCATAAATCATTTCCGCCAGCGGTGGTAGCTCAGTGCGAGAGAGAATGTCGGTGTTGGGGATGCAGTAGTACCAGCGAATCCCCATAATCAGACGCTGACTTTAGGCATAGCAGTCATCGTTCAAAGTTCTTAAGTCCGCAAAGTGTATTTTCAACTGCACAGAGGAGGATGGATAGGACAAACGCGCGGCATATATGTAGGCCTAGTATGAGCTGTTTGTTCCCCCCGAATCCTGTTCAGCTAGTGTATGATAGAGGATGTCAGACCGATTCGTCTTTTTTAGATCAACTGTGCAGTAGCCATCAGATGACTGGATGCTGCCAAGATACAGTATGACAAACTGTCTGTCGGCTCGATCAGTTCACTACCAATGCTCACTGGTAAGTAAGTAAGCAAATAAGTACAATCCCTCGATGTTCTTTTTCCCAAGAATTTGCGTTCGAGGGCTGGGGGCTCATACAATTGCAGAGGATGTCAATGTCCAGTGCTTCGTCTAGACTCCTTGGACCCAGATGGAATACAATTGGGCGGTGAAGATGGCGGGGGTTCGATGGTTGGCCCCAGAAAAAAGGAAAATACAAGTCAAAGTATGATTTCCGTTGTCATCTCTTCCGTTTTCATATGGTCCATTCTAATATTTGGGGAGTCAGTTATAGTGGCTCAAGTTTCTTAGGATTTTAAATGAATAGTTTTAGCATTGGTCTGTTTTGGTGATAGCCAACACCACCACTGGAAGGAGTGTTGGGGTATGGTGATGCCTGTCACAAACCGGGAGTGTAACCTCCTCGCTGGGGTGTAGGAAAATCTCTGGAGACGAGCGAGGATCGGGGTGATGTGTTCTGATCGGCGCCTTTTTCAGACAGTTCTAGCCAGTAAGTTCTGCATCCGCTGCAGTTTTTGTAGGCTTTGTCCCGAGTTGCCGTATAGAACCGAGTTTCAATACTCGATTCTGCTATCAACCACGGAACCGGCTATTGATTCGGCTGTGGCAAAATCGACGCTGTTACGGATGTGCCTTAGAGCCTTGAAAGTATGCTTATAAGGGAACACCGTTGTACATTGACAATGTGATCGTATAGGAAGACACTGATGTCGACGTTACTTACATCTTCCCACAAATGTCGATCAGATGCTAGGGCTTCACGACAGGTGACTGAAATGCTGCATTTCTTCAGCATTGCCGAGATGGGATCTCATTTTATGCTGTCATTGATCAAAGCCGAAGAGAAATTTACCCGAAATCCTATGGGCCGCGAATCCTCGCGGACCCCCCGCTAGGGTAACTAAAAAGGCTCCTCCAAACGTCTTTGTCGGACTATTTGAGCTAATCGTGTCTGTCTTGTTATGGCATTTTTAGCCGAAATCATTTCACTCCATCTGCCTCCACTGTAGGCGAATAGACGGCGTAGAAACAGCGCAGTATCCTAGCTCTATATCACGACATAGGACAACAAGATACGTGTCAGTGGATCAGTTAGCTGGGTCACGGTCAGCCACTAGTGAACGTAGAAAGTTGGATCGCTTGCTAAGCAGGTAGTATCATGATATTAATTTTGCTATGTCTATTATTAATATTACCAAATTGCAATGTTATGGCTATTACAATCCATTCAATTATGTAACTGATTATGTCGTACGAAATTCCATTTGGCGATCCACAGACAATGTGATCTTGCGTACAGCAATTTCATGACAAAATAAAACTCTCAAAAATACCTTTAAACTGTGATCGGTTGTTTGTCAATTATGTTATCTGAGAGACAGTTTCATCTAAAGAAACCCATCAAATAATTAATTCTTAATTCTGCACTTATTATGATGGTGAAAACGTATTGATTATCTCGACCGAATAAAATAACCTCTACAATCGAACTTAGCGCCACCCGATACCATGCACCTTCTTGATACACACGCTGACCCTCATCTCACCGGCCCCGTTCATTATCACGGACCTCGTTTTATGGAACACGGTGGCCACTAACACGAAGGTGTCTAAAACTCATTCGATTCCTAGATGTCTGTGACAGAACCTTGCCGATGTCAATCATCTACAGTGTATAACCTCTGGCCAGTACTTGACAGTCCTGCCGCCCATACCAAGGACTTGTTATCCACCAATCAATCTAGATCCGCCGTGTTTTGTTAATAATAGTGGCACCTCGTAAAGGATGTGGCGCTTAGTCACGTAAGGACGGTTCTGATAAAAGAAGAGACTAGGGATCCAACAATGTATCAACATTGCGCGTCATTTTGCCCTTGGAATGGTGAGGACCAGTGTCTGTACTTTCGTAAAGTGAAAAAAACTACCTCTCTCACTCCCTTGCCAAGCAAAGAGATTAAACGAGTATTATTGAAAAATTATACAAATTTTCACTTTGACTAATGTTGTGTAGTGTGCTAATGACCAGTAAAAGTATCCATGCCAATTTTATCATAACAGTGCACAGATGCAAAAGGGGAGCAGGTTATAAAAATGTATTGTTAGCAACATGTTAGCCTATTTGCTAACAAACACACAAAGATGTTGCATAGATTTCAGTGTGGCGTCGTTTAGCGTACTTTCATTTAACAGTTGACTCATTGTGTCAATCAAGTCAGTCAACCGGAGTCGGATGATCACGTGGTTCAAGGTCAACTAGCCATATTTTAAACTTACTGTACCACTGACCTAGTTATCGATGAAAACACCAGCGCACATCGACATTCATAACGCGAACACATTTCGTACAACGGAGAAATTTGTATCTGAATACAGGACGACTGAAGTTTGACCTTTATTGTTGACACTCAAAAACATGTTTGTTCCGAATGTTGAGCAGGTTATCAAGTAAAAGTATTGTACTGCGTACAGTGCGCAGAAGGTCATAAAATACACCACATGAAAACAGTTTTAACATGATTCAACGTTTACATCGAATATTTGACAGATGATTTTCACGCCGCATTCCAATTGCATGTAATTCACAGCTTGAGAACGCAACTAATCATAAATACGTTGATGGACTTCTATGTTTGGCTCTTCTGTCATTGAGCAGAAACTTTCGACTGAGTTTCAGGGCTCAATGAAACAACTGTATCTACTTTAAGACCCCTCTTATCTCTCTATCGATGCTTTGCTGACAGAGACTAGATTTCTGGTAGACTTCGTATTGAGTCGTTTGAAATAGCTCACCATTTTTCGTGGCATTTCGGCAGCTCTAGAATAAAACCTATAGGCAGAGTATATATATATATATTGACTGTTCTAGTATGGTTTGATGCAATGAAGATGGGGACAGGCCCGCCGAGAGAAATTCCGGGCCCCTGTGCAGAATGGCTGGCGGGCCCCGAACAAATTTAAAAAATTGCTGACTACCCTTTTTTTGCTTGTCATTGGTTTAACCCAAATTAACCGACACGATGTCATGTTGCAACTCTCGAAAACTAGTGATGACCTTTTTTCTTGTCGCTCTTTTTCGCACTCAGTAGCGTCATTTCACACTTTTCTTCGGGGCGAGATAATTTTTTGGTAAAATTTGGCAAAATTTTGGCATATTATGGACAAACTTTGAGCAATTATAGGCAAATTTTGGGCAATTTTGAACCAATTTTGTCAAATTTGAAAATTTTTGACATTTTTGGCAAGTTTTGGACAATTTTGGCGATTTTTTGCACACTTTTACAGTATTTATTTACTTAATACATTATTTCTCCATTTTCCTTGGGGGGCCCGCCTGCCCCTCCCTAAATGACGCCCCTGTTCACATTGTTCATTTTGATGCTTTTGATGTCCTCAGGTCCGGGCCCCTCTTTTACTCGCCGGGCCCCCTTTCTTTAGCGTTATTGTTGGTTTTATTGTTAATTATGCATATTCATCATCGTCCCGGGCCCCCTCCAGATCGCCGGGCCCCTGTGCATTTGCCCCCCTGCCCCCCGCTCTCGGAGGCCCTGGATGGGGACACAAGAAAATGTGGATAAAATTCGCTTCTTCACTTTCTGAATGTGTGCATAGCTATGGCCTTCTGTAACAGTAGTCCTTCCACAGTCCAATGTCAGAGAGAGTATGAATTTTAAGCTATTTTTGTGGTCTATGAAGCCTGTCATACAAGAAAACTGTTGTCTTGAGATCCATCTTATCTCTCGATCAGTTTTCTTGTATCATAGGTGCAATAATTTCAAATAGGAAACCAGTATTGATACTGAACTGTGTAAGGATAAAATATTTCTGTTTTTTTTACAATCGTGTTTTTAAAACCTATTTTACGTGAACAGTGCTGTAAACGATTTGCGCAAGCCAAGTTCTCAGACAAGCATAGTTAGCCTCCAAAGCCACTTAAAATCACATTATTATTATTAATATTATTATTATTATTATTATTATTATTATTATTATTATTACTAGGTGTTTACCCGTCAAAAATGACGGGGGAGATTGGCTGTTTTACCACCCAATTTTGTGCAAATGCAATCAGGGCGGCGCTGGGTTTTGTTGACTGGGTGGGTCTAATGCAATCTACACAGCCAGGACCCGCCGGCTCAGACTACCCCTCACCCCAATCAACATTTTCCTGCGTATTTGAACGATTTGCTTGGGTGCCCCTGCCCGAGGCTAGGTGGGTCCGGACCCGCGGACCCACCCCGTAGCGCCGACCCTGAATGCAATAGGATTTTGCGCAATTAATTTCCATAAATCGCCGCCTTTTCCTTCAACCGAGTTAACGCCCATTCGCAGGAATTTTCTGAAACTTGATAGTCAAGGTAAGTGTACTGATTTGGCAGTGTCGAACGACATGCAGTGCTTGATTCTCTTGTTTGCTGTGCTGATTTTTCACGCCAAGCAACAGCCTGCTACTCATTCTCACTTGATTGTCGGAAAGCTCGTGAACGCTGGACATTTTTGTTTTGCACGGACGGTTAGAAAGAGGAATAAAAAAGCTAAACAATGGTGCAGACCTAATCTTCTTAGCTCTTATATAGCCTGAGATATAGCAAATTCAAAAAAAATTGGAAACTTTCTCACAATTCAAAACTTTCGCGAAATTCACCGATAATACTTATGTTCAAACATTGGGGTCATCGGGTTAGAATTGATAGATCTTTGCCAAATGTCAACCGATTTTCAAACTTTTTGGTTTATTTTGTTCCTCTGACATCCCTTTAGAACTTTGCCGCTGACCAAAGTGGGGTTACCGCTGAAAATATTTTGCTAGGGGGCTTTAAAAAAGTTTTGGAGAGAAAGGGTGATATTTTAGGCCGTAAAGTGGACTCTACCCTCAAATTTTTTGTTTTGCACGGACGGTTAGAAAGTGAAATAAACAGTCTAAACAATGGTGCAAACCTCATCTTTTTAGCTCCTATATAGCCTGAGATATAGCAAATTTAAAACGTTACAGCAATCATTTCTGAAGAACGCTTTTCCAAAAATTAAATCCCCAGTATGGTGACAGCGTCTGAAAATTTAATCCCCACTTGAGGTGTTAAATTTTTTAAAAAATAGGTATTGAGGCTAGGAAGGAATAAATATATATAATAACGGGGGCAGGGCATTGGGAGAGGGAAGGAGGTTTGGGAAGAGGAAAGTGGGTTGTACAGGTTTTCGGAGCAGCGTTGTGTAGGTTTGGGAATGGGGTTTGGGGCCGGTGGGGTAGGGCGGAGCGGTGATGGGTTGGGGCCGGGGCGATTGGGAGAGGGATGGAGAGAGGTACGGGGGTTTTGAGAGGGGTGAGAGAGGATGGAACGGGGGTTTGGGGCCTGTCGGGCAGGGCGGGTATGGGTTGGGGCCTGGTAGATTGGGAGAGGGATGGGTAGAGGAAGGGGATGGAAAAGGGAAGAGGAACGGGGTTTGAGACCGGGGCGGAAATGGGTTGGGGCCGGGGCGATTGGGAGAGGGATGGGGAGAGGGAAGGGGGACGGGGGTTTGGGGCCGAGGCCGAAATGGGTTGGGGTCAGGGCGATTGGAAAAGGGGTGGGAAGAGGGAAGAGGGTGGGGAAAGGGAAGGGAAAGGGGTTTGGGGCCGGGGCGGAATGGGCTGGGCCCTGGGCGATTGGGAGAGGGATGGGGAGAGGGAAGGGAACGGGGTTTAAGCCGCAATTAAGACGCTTCGTTAAACGCTCCGTTGATTATATTATACAGTTTTGATTAAACAATTTCGTTGCTATGGCGACAGCGTCTTGCAAAATCTGCCGTGTATCGTGACCGACAGACAGATTCGCCGGATTCGCCGGACATCGAGAATTATATAATAAGATTAAGTCTTTCAAAAGAAAAATGCTCTGCATGGGGTATTACAATGAATGCCAAGCAGGTATAAAGCTGTTGCGCGCCTAGGCTTACGCAGCTTAGATGGAGCATAGCCTAGAGCAATGGCCTCTACGCAGTTTGAATGATTTTGGACAGAATAGTCATAAGACGGAGGTTTATGGCCAATATTAAAAAGACGCAGCCTGCAGTTGTCTATCCATCAACCTTGCTCTGATGTTGCCAATAGAAGCCGTGCAACACATGCCATTTAAAAACATGACCTACTAGGCATATCTATTAAAATTCAACTCTATCACAGCCCTGAGAGGGATAAGATCGTTTAAGTGTTTTCAATCCATGTCAACGCCAAGAGAACGAACAACTCGTCATTGTTGAGTGAACCAGCGTAGCGTTAACACCTGTCCAACGCAGAAAATTGGTTTTCTTACTGAGGAAGGTAATAATAATAATAATAATAATAATAATAATAATAATAATAATAATAATAATAATAATAATAATAGACTAAATAAATAGCAATTGCATACTAAAGTGCTCCAGTAAAAGCATTGTGTCAATTGCCATGATGTTTTTGCTAAATCATGAGTGTTCATATTTTCATTTTATTAATGGTTTTTGTACAGTATCTGTCATACGCATGGCATAAACACAATGTGTGATACACTTATAACAGTTTTTAAAGATGATGCTAATTTGAGAAATCCGAGGATCTCTTGTTTATCACATCATTGGTTGGTTGAAAAGCTTAAATATAACAAACATTCGTGGTCTTTTTGACTGCACCAAATCTCAGGACATCTTGATCAATGTTCGTGACAGATTATAATATTTTTCATTATGCTTTAATTACATAGCCATTCATATATTGCAGACGAAAGAATTGGCGGTGAAATCCAAGATGAAGTGGTTTATAAGCATGACCCTATTACTGAATGGCGTCAATGGATTACCATCCCTCCCAATCCTAGAGTAAGTCTGATTGCCATTAGTACTATCATATTCTTCATACGACCTTCCTGCATTTGGTCTTAGGGTGAATGATCACCGGACGATTGATCACACGAATTAACTGCAGTTTTAATTAAAACTTATCAATAGTAATACCAACTTTCATGTACAATGTGGCGGTCCGGGCCTATGTACTTTACAAGGATGGTTGACACCCGCCCGCTACTCAATTAAGACGCGTGTGTGGTCGACTTAGCTTCTGGTCTAAGGTTTTACTATATCATGGCTGATTTCTTTTTTCTCTCTCCCCCTCTGTCTCTCTCTCTCAGGAATTCCCGGGTATTACCTCAGGTATTCTTTCATGCACGACCTTCTTGACTTCCGGGCACTACCTCCACTTCATCTATCTCAGGTACTCTCGTTGCCTTTGTATATCTTAGCTATTTTGCAATTACGGGGAAGCAAGAACATTAAGATAATAAACTCAAAACTCATTAAGAAAATAACAGCAAAGGCCCTAAATGTAGGACAGATGGGCAAGTACAGCACGAAACGTTATTGCAAGTACAGCACGAAGTGTTAGTGTTATGAGATCAGTTTGTCTGTTACGTGTGATTACGGTCGTCTCTATCCGAAACGGCTCCAAGAAATCACTGCGCTTTCGAATTTTGAATTTGTCATGTCGTCAAAGACCGCTGGCAATCCTACCAAGCGCGTGTAGCCTAGAGCCAGGGACTTAGCTAGGCATGCGCTAAGGCCGACAACTGCGATAAAGCCAAATCTCGTTAGCTCGGTCAATCGTCCGCAAGGGTCAATCGTCGATGGTCAATCGTCGGTGGTAATTCGTCCGGTGGCCAATCGTCCGCAGGGGTCGATCGTCGGTGGTCAATCGTCCGCGTACCTTTGTGGTCATTGAAATCGAGGAAACACTGCTTCGACAAATTTTAGCAACTCACAGTTAACAGAATATTGGCAGAAAATGCATCTGTCTAAATTAAAATGAAAATTAGTTAATCAATGTAAGGTATCGCTTGGTCATTGTCGGCAATTTAGCTAATTTATTGAGTTACTGTACTTTCCGATTATTACTTATTAGTCAAACGACGGAGGTTGCTTTTGGAAAATGAAGTTTTGCATCACATAATTAATAATTTCAGCACAGACCTATATTTATTTAGTATATAAACATTACAAACTGTTCACTATTTCTGTTGGTCGTGGGTGACTGAGCGCATGGGAGAAATATTCACTCCTCCTCAGCAGTGTTTCCGTCTGAATGTGTACCGTCTGCCTTAGTTGTTGTTACAACGCATCGGTTTTGCACAAATTCATTTCAGGACGAGTATGGGGCCCAGCCCACCCTCTAGTGCCCCCTAGTGACATGATGCCTTTCAACGGTGGTGACTGTGATGATTCATATAACTTATGTATCTGCGGTTTTTTCAATTTTTTAAAACTCTATTAACATGTTTTTGATCCATCTTTTATTTTTGATGTCTTGTGCAACAGAATTTGTTGTCCTGAGCTGTAATGCATGTTGAGAAATATAATAATGTTAATAAATATTCTTTAGGGGAAAGGTTCTAAACACAACAGAAAAAGAAAGAGATTTGGGGGTAATCATCCACAGAAGTATGAATCCATCTCACCAATGCATGGAGGCAGCAAAAAGGGAGAAACCAAATGTTGGGAATGATGAGAAGGACAATAGTGAGCCGAGACAAATACATAATCATAAAACTATATAAGTCATTAGTAAGGTCTCATCTAGAATACTGTGTTCAGGCACGGAATCCATTTTTGAAAAAAGATATAGAGCTTTTAGAAAAAGTGCTAAGACGAGCAACGAAGATGGTCAGTGGCTGCCATAATTTAAGCTACAAAAAAGACTGCAATATTGTGGACTGACAACATTAGAAAGGAGAAGAGAGAGAGAGAGAGGGTATTTGATAAAAGCATACAAAATAATGACTGGGAAAGTAGATGTGCCATGCGATCGATTCTTTACATTGGCACACTGTAGCAGCACAAGAGGCCACAAATGCAAATTGTTTAAGCAGAGGGTTGGTCCAAGAAAGAAAAAAATTAGTGCATGGGTTGTGGACAAATGGAACAGTTTGGACGAGGTGGGAGTGACAGTTGCAACAGCAAACGGATTCAAAGGCTATCTTGATAAACTAGGTTATTGAATGCAGATGGTTACATCAGTGGTTTTCACACAGGCTTACTTAGCCTCCTAAACCACTTAAAATCATATTATTATTATTATTATTATTATTATTATTATTATTATTATTATGTTAAGGTGCCGCGAGTTTGTAACGGGAGTTCACCGCACGGTAACATCCGACGGTGAAATCCAAGAAGCGGTATTCCGTGAGAATAGTTCGTCGCCGAAATCGGCAAATCATACGAAGATAGAAGTTCCAACGAATTCCTGAACGACAGTCACACGCAGTCACGTTGAAATTCTCTCGGTGGCCATTTTGCTCGACATTGGCGGACTTCTCAATGGCGGCGGCGACCGACTTCCAGAACGACGTGGAAAAGTGGAGGACGGCACGAATCTCTTCGAAAAACCGATGAGTAGACCGCAGTCCTCGCAATTGGCGCAAAATTCAAGCGCCAGTCGTCGTTGTTTAAATATTCGTTTAAAATATATAATAATTATTCAACAATAACTTTAAAAACTGGCTCAGGTAGATCAGCGGCGTCAGTTTCCCTTTCCGGTTCTCCGACATCAGAGGAGGTGTCCGCGGCTGCCGGGCAGGCCGCACTCTGAGGATGGCCGTTCCTCAACATAGGGTGCTGATTTTCCTCCTCTGACTCTCTATCCGTTCCGGCTCCGGCCTCGTCCGAGAGACCATTTACATGTAACTCGATCCTCTTATCGCTTGCCACCGCTTGGTCTCGGCGCCTTAAGCGATTCGGTACATATTCTTGGTCACTGGCTTCGACTTTGTACAACACCTTTTCATTGTCGGTAAAGTGACCGACTTCGGCTCCCCTTAAAGACAGGCGGCGTTGTCTTTTCTCTGTTGCGGCTTCTTAGCACGCTGGGTTCCTCCTGCACTCACTTCTAGACGGGCAGCGGCATCTATTTGTTTCTCCACACTTTCACCAAAAACCGCGGTTAACCGTGCCTGAATTGACGGAGGTCCACTCTTTTCCTTGACGGTCATTTCACCCAAAATGACTTCCCGCGCCCCGACAGGCGGGCGTCTGTCTTCTTTCTTGGCTCAGAATTGGCCTCCTGGGCACTAACGTGATCTCAAGTAGGCGATTTTCATCACAGCCAAGACTCACCTTCACTGACAGTGCGCTGAGACTCGGTCAACAGCGACTTTACAAGACACAAATGCAGCTTCCGATAATTGTTGGTTTATTTATTTATTAACAAACCAAGCAACAATGAATAGAAAGGCTACAGTGGCAACACTGGTAACACGGACAAAGACTCGGTAGCTAGACGCAATCCGGACAGCCAAAATAACTAGCGTCAACGAAAGTGCAATCGATAGTCTTTCATACGTCAATATGAAACAATAAACTTTTCACACTTTATCGGGCTCCAATGCTCACTCGCTTTCAATCGCTGTGCTTTAGCTCTATCGTCTCACAATTTTTATTTATTTATTTATTTATTTATAATTGACAACTTATATAGTGCAATAAGCATGACAGAAGGTCAAAGTCAAGAGCACTTTACAACAGTCATATACGAAATATTAAATAAGTGAGTCTTCGAGTCTTCTTGCGAACAGTTCAGGAGAAGTCGCTTCGATAACGTCGTCCGGTAGCGCATTCCATAGAGCCGGATTCCCTCGAGACACTGATCTTTCCCCGGATATCACCGTCTTGGCCGGAGGAGGAATGAACAACCGAGCTCGTCCACTGGACCGGAGTCGGGAGCGCACTTCAGTCATCGTTGGCCTGCGTATCAGTTCCGTCAAGTAATCCGGGCAGGTGGGATCTCGGAGCATTGCATTCGGTATGTTAGCCAACATCGCTTGTACGTGATCCTTTACGGGATCCCCAGCCAATGAAGCCGATCTCTTAGTAAAGGAGTTACATGCTCATTCCACTTGGCGCCAAAGATCACCCTATCAGCCGTATTTAGAACTGACTGCAGCCGATTCAACTGACAGTTCGGGAGCCCAAAGAGAATACTATTACAGTAGTCTATTCGTGTTAAGATGGTAGCCCTGACTAGTTGTATTGTAACCCCAATAGTGAGGTAGCGACGGACCTTCACGATCGTTCGAAGATGATAGTAACACGATTTGGTCAAATTGCCAATATGACCAATGAGTGTCAGTGATTCGTCTAAAGTGACTCCTAGTAGGCACAATATTTCCGGACCGCGAATACAACAAGATCTCATATCCATAACAGAAAAAGTTTGGAGTTTGAAACTTTCTGACGGGTACTCAAGCGAATTTGGCAACAGTTGTCTGTATTTTTCGTGTAATTGCCGTCAATAGAAAAAACTAGGGACCCGCTTGACAGCCACGTCGTTAGCGGTGTTCAGGGGCTTCGTCTGCGGTTTAGCGACTCGCCAATCACTCCTGCCAGCTGGGTGCCGTGGTTCAAACGGACGTAGTTACAACAGCTGCCTGCATCCGCCTCTTGACGTGATACATAATTGCCAAATATTTCAGAGATTTTCGATTTTTAGGACCGAGCTTGAGGGGGATCGACCACTGCTGTCCCTATTTCCGCGTATTAGCCGTCAGAAAGACAAACTTCGGACCCACCCCCAGCGTCTTCGTCGGCGGCGATAAGAAGCTTCGCTGCCGGCGAAGCGCACCGCTGACAGGCCCTGGTTCCCGGGCGCCAGTGTTTAAGCGGACATGAAAACAGCTGAACACACGGCCGCCGAACCACGAGCCGGTCTTCAGGCATACGCTGGACTACAGCTGGCCAGCCGCTGCCGTCATCCCCTCAGTCCCCCGTCGCCCCGTCGCCGCAATCAGTCGCCTCATCGGCCGTACAGTCCGTCGCCGCCGTCTCCGCTAGCTGCACGCATCGAGCAGTCAGACGCGTCGGCCTTCAGTAGAAGTTTCGCTCCGTGCAGCCTACGTAAAAAATGCGACGGTCTTCAGCGGCTACACTTTCTAGTCGCTGAAGACCGAAGGCTCACCCGGGACCGATAGTTGTTGCTGGTTTCTATAGCCCATCTCTCGGTCTTGAGCGGACGTGGCGAATATAATAATTTTACCAAAGTCTTAGCGTCTTAAACTCCCTTCTAGCCTAGCGCGTACTTTGTCCGTTTTACATGAATTAAAACTTAATTAATTAATTAATTAAAATAAGTACAAAATTTATATCTTCTTCTTCAGGTGTCATGTATTTCTACGTTGACGACTATGGACTTCCATTTCTCTCTGTTGTGTGTTGCTTGTATGAATTCCAATTCTGTAGTCACCCCCTTTAACATCAGTCAGTAAGCTGCTGATGTTCGTCATTCTTTGTCTTCCTCTTGATCTTTTGCCTTCGACTTTTCCAGTAGTTACCAGGTTTGTTATGCCTTTCTTCCTCATTATATGTCCAAAAAATTGAAGTTGTCTTTTACGTATTGTAGATAGCAATAAAATTTATATACATTATTAATAAACGCTAATTAATTAGATTAAATTATTAACTAACAAGTTTATACAGTTAAGCAATCTTTAATAATAATTAGGAAACAATTATTAATAATAATGCTCTCGCTATCTGTGGGACATGGTCGCCACAAAGAGACTGATAAAAACGTTGATAGGGAGTGTCACTTTATATGCTTCAGAAACCTGGACTCTTCAGAAGAAGGACATACAAAAGCTGGAAGCATTCGAAATGTGGATATGGAGAAGAATGGAAAACATCAAGTGGACGGACAAGAAAACAAACGACGAAGTAGGCCTACTACAGATGGTGGATGAACAAAGATCGATAATCAGCAGTGATGCGAGGACTTGGACTTGGACTTGGACTTGAAGCGGACTCGAGTCCAGAAATTGCGGACTTGGACTTGTACTTGGACTTGACGATTCCGGACTTAGACTTGGACTTGGACTTGATGGTCAAAGACTTGGACTTGGACTTGGACTTCCAGAAAGAGGACTTGGTTCTCATGTTAAACTGCTTAACTTATTAATATTATTAATATAATATTATAATAAATTTAGTGATCTTATCATTTTACTGATATAAAGGTTATGTTATAAGTTATAAATTTCCTAATTTGAATTATTATCAAAAACGTCTGGCAAATTTTAATTGTTTTATGTCCGAATGTGCTACAGGAACTGGTGGACAAACTATCAGAGGAAAGTGAGAGAAAAGGACTAAAAATAAACATAAAGAAGACCTTCACTATGGTAATAACAAAACAAAAAGAAGTGCCGAAATGCAAGATTTTATTAAATGGAAGAGAAATAGAACAAGTAACTTATTTCAAATATTTGGGAAGCATTATTACAAGTGATGGAAGAAGTGATAAAGACATAATAACAAGAATAGGTATGGCAAAATCTGCCTTCATGGAAATGAAACAAATATTAACGAACAAGAAAATATTAAAAGAAACAAGGCTCAGAGTGCTTAGATGCTATGTATGGTCAGTTTTGTTATATGGATCTGAGACGTGGAACATATCAAAAAAGATTAAAAAGAAACTGGAAGCGGCAGAAATGTGGTTTTATAGGAGGATGCTAAAGGTCCCATGGACAGACAAGAGAACTAACGAAGAAGTACTACAGATGATGGAAGAGAGACGAACACTGATGACTACCATCAAGTTAAGACAGATGAAATTTTTCGGGCACGTGATGAGAAAAGAAGGATTAGAAAACTTGGCAGTGACAGGCATGGTGGAGGGTAAAAGATCAAGAGGAAAACAAAGATCAAAATATACAGACAGAATGAGAGAGGAAATGGGGATAGGAAATAACATCGAACTCCTGAGGAACACTAGAGATCGAGAAAAGTGGAAGTCCATGGCCGCCGACGCAGCAATGCATGGCACCTGAAAGAAGAAGAAGATGTCCGAATGTAATTTTATTAGAACATCAGAGTGGCAACACTGTATGGAACGAAATTATTGTGGTTGTCACTGGTTGATGCTTTGTTTAAAATGGAACGCTCTGACTTGGACTTGGACTCGGACTTCACGGTCACTGACTTGGACTTGGACTTGCACTTGACGGTCCCTCACTTGGACTTGGACTTGGACTTGAATGTCCTGGACTTGAACTTAGACTTGGACTTCCAGAGAAAGGACTTGATCACAACACTGATAATCAGTACCATCAACAAAAGACAGAGGAACTGGATTGGACACGTACTAAGAGGAGAATCATTACTCAGAACAGTAATTGAGGGAAGAATATCGGAAAGAAAGACAAAAGGAAGACCAGGGATGATGCTATTGGACTGGATGGTGAAAACAGATACACAGCGTCACAAGACCTATGCAGAAATCAAAGAAGAAGCAAGACGCAGAGAGGAGTGGAAACTATGGAGCCCTGAACCTGTTCCAGTATATAGAAATGATATATATATATATATATATATATATATATATATATATATATATGTTACAGTCAAAGTGTGAAATCAGGCAATGTTGACATTGCCTGAAATTTTTAGGCAATGTCGATATAAGCCGTTTCAATCGGGCAATTTCGACATTGACTGAATTGTTAGGCATTGTTTAACAATGCCTGAAATTTGCTCAGATTTTCTACACACTTTGCCTGAAATCTTTATCCGTGAATGAATAGTACTTTGAATAAGTACATCGTGAGATGGATGGTGATTTAATGTGTAATAATATTGATTGGTTTTGGTTTTGTAGGATTAAACAAGATGGAGAAGGAAATCGTCATGAGTCCAAATCAGTGCCCGATTTGCGAGAAGGTGCTATCTAAAAGTGGATCTAAACACCATCTGATGCGACACATGAAACTGATGCACGAGATTGATAATCCTGAAGAGATGCTGGATATGTCGATTTGTCTAGAAGACAAAGAACACGCGAAAGTCGGAGGTAAAAGAAGGGACCAAACTTGAAGACAACTCGAAAGAATCTACAGGTAATATTGAAGGAGGGTAAAACTGTGAAACATGCTACAGGACTACATGTCACAGCTTCTGATGCTAGAATGAGTTGATTCCTGAAGGAAACCCGAAGGAGAAAGGTAACAAAGAAGGAGTGGGTCGAAGCGCAGAGGGACCAAGGAAACCGACACGACCACTACTAGTCGTGCCGAAATTCAAGAGTAGAAATCAAAAAGAGGCGGAATTTGCAAGTAAAAAGAACTCAGGGAGAATACAAGTCAGAAACGTACTCGTGGTAAAGAACGTAAAGGAAGTTAAAGAAGTACAGACATACATGGCCTGGGACTATGTTTTAAAGGAGATTGAATATTTTATACGAATTTGTCGTACATTGTGTGAGCTAAAGTCGGTGAAAGAACTATGTGAGGTGGGAAGAGCAGAATGTCCCGACTTGGAATATGGAGTGTTGAAGGTGATAATAGCTGCGCATTTTCCTGTTGGTCAAGATTTGAATATGGAAGCAGAAATCAAAGAAGGACGAAGTTCGAATGAAATTCAGCCATCAGTTTCGACAGGACATAAAGAGAATTTCATCTGCGGAGGAATAAGGAATTTAAAGGAACAGTCAACTATTGTTGAGGACGATTTACGGTTGTCGGACACCAACGACGATGATTCTTTAGTGGTGATATATACTTCGTCGGAAGAAGACTAAAGAGTTTGATGTATTGTTTCTAAGGTAATTTATGTTCACTTAGAATAAGAATTTTGTGTTGTTAAAGTACAATTGTGTTAATAACTGTTACAAGTACTAAGTAACTGTTAGGTTGATTGTATTTGACTTTATGTTTGAATGGGTATATGATTTTGTACTAAAGTTATTTTCATTAATGAAGTTGAAGATTATGTACGCATTGTGCTGTTTGTTAACGCATTTTAGTTGCCACACACACGGATTTGGTGTCCGATAGGTAAGAATGGGGACCATTCTCGAAATAAGCCCGGGGTAGTGTGACGAAATTGTAAATATATAAGCATACCCTTTTTAAGCCTAAAGCATAGGTAGATAAGGTTAAGCAAGTTCTAGGTAAGCTATGTTAAAGTTAGTCGCAAGAGGGCATTGTATACTAAATGAATCTTGTAGGTCTAGCACACCTCAACTAACGATATTCTTAAAGTAGTTAAGGGTAAGGAAATTATATAGGAAAAGTCTAAGATAGTCGGTAGGTAGTGCTAACGTACAAAGCGTCCCGTTAGGCTAAGTAGAATGAACGTTTAAGCACACCACCGAAAAGCGAGTAGCCAATATCGTAGATATAGACTTAGGCTTATCAGAAGACTGGAGACGTTCGAGATGTGGATATGGAGGCGAATGGAAAGAATAAGTTGGACACAACATATATCCAATAAAGAAGTCCTAGATATCGTGGAAGAGAAAAAGACAATAATACAAACAATAAAACAAAGGCAAAGGAACTGGATGGGCCACATTTTAAGAGGAGAATCGTTGTTCAAAACAATACTGGAAGGGCACATGGGGGTAAAATAAACAGAGGAAGACCACGTACATCACTACTGCAATGGATGATGACAAACGACGGATACAAAGGATTAAAGAGCCAAGCTGCTGACAGAGATAGATGGCGCCAATGGGAACCAGGACCTGCTTCCGGGCAGAGAACTTAAAGTAGGCTTAGACATTGAGCGTGGACGACGGAGTCAGATCGTGACGTTTGAGCGTAGAGGGCCGACGAAGTCTGAGCCAGACCGAGCTGTTAGAGCCGAGTTGGGTTGGTTAAGGTAGATAGAGCTTTTGAGCGGGTAATGTACTTTGAATATTGTCATAACCACGGATGATTAGTTTTGATGTTGAATCATAGTACACGGATATAAATTGTAGAGTACATGAGTACGTTTAAGGAAGTACATGTACATGAGATCAGGATAAGAGTATATTTAGTGGAAGTAGATGAGTTTGGAATTAGAGTACATTTGGAGATAGTACGTTAAGTTTGAGTACATTCAGGAATAGTACATTAGTGAGTGTTAATCAAGTCGTAGCCAAAAAGCTAAGGGACCATAGACGTGCCTTGAGCGAAGCACCCGTGTAGAGGACTAGAGGTTGGTTGGAGGCGTTCTGGGTGAAGTGTAAGAAGTCCAATTGCTACATTTAATATGAGTGACCGAAGGCGTAACTAGACGAGTGCCTGAGCGTGTGTCGCTATACAATGTCTTACTGTATAAGTGAATCCTTTGTAAAGCGCTCTTGACTTTAGCTCCAGTTATGTTACTGTGTTATATAAATTGTCGTTAATAATAAAAATAGTAATAATAAAACATTATCAATCAATGATTCAACAGTATTTGCAATTTTTAAATACCTGGCATCGTGACGACTGTAAGATGCAGGTTCTTTGTGATCAAAAAAGTTTCCCATACTCTGGCTTGGCTATGCCGATGCAAATTTGGTTGTTTTGTCTAAAACAGCCCTTATATTCTAGCTAACAGCGAACGCAAACCTGTTTCTTGCAATTAATTAACTTGAACTTAGGTATTTGTTTACAAAATCACACATGACCAAAGACTGCTGAAAAGTCAGTTTCAACAATCACGACGGTTGCTGATTCGACATCGTTCACACGATTTGTAGATTTGATCTTATTCCTGACTTAAGATGCGTCGAAGGCTCTTTCCACTTGCTTACGAAGGCGACGTCTATAATGTATCCGGCTTTCCTAAAATAGGTTTCTGCTTTTTGAATAACCATTAATTTAACCACAGAACTGTTTTTACTTTTGCTTAATCCTAAACAACTTCAATAAACCCATGCTAATATTTAAGAAGTTACATAGGCCTATGTGAATAACAGCATTATCAATCACTATGCTATGAAGAGGCAAAGATGCTGAGGAATAACCATGGCGCAAGATGGTTAAAAATGAGATAATAGTTTAACCTTATTGCTAGCCCCATTTCCAAAATTCCACTAACAATTTTTATAACTAAATAGACAAACTTTGAATATACGAGATTTAACCGATTAATTCTAGATTAGCTAAAAGGCTGATTCTCAGGCTCCTTCAGAAGCTGAAGAAGGCCACGGGCCTTTTAGAAATTTTTTGGCCATTAACTCCAATATTTGCGGACTAGGCCAGTTGGAGTATTATAACTATGATATATAAAAGCAAATCAAATAACACATATTATAATATTTTTGACTTCGGATGTAGAATATTATAGTCGGCCTATACCTGACTGATAAACATAAGATAAACATAAATAGTACAGGTCTATTATAAACTATTATAAATAAATATAAACATAAATAGTATAATATATTAAAATATATATTATATATTAGGCCTATATATTATATTAAAATACAGCCGAAAATAATATACAGCAGCGGTTCCACGTGGGGGATGAGTGGGGATGCATCCCCTCACCGGACATCCGGACTTTTTTCGTTTGCGAAAACCTATTTTTGGGTAAAAGTCTACGAGGAAAAACTACGAATGACCTTTTTGCTTGTCAGTCTATTTTTCGGTAAAAGTGTATAAAATTAGGGAAAAATTCCCTTTTGTCAGTTTTTTCGGCAAAATTTGTTGGTTTCTGCCCTTCTCTTTTCATCTCCCACAAACTTCCTATAAATTCATTTCATCCCCCCACCAAGAAATCCTGGAACCGCCACTGAGAATATAGTGTCATTATGATTCATTCAAAAGTCACTATTACAATTTACAAGTTACACGAAAATTCAATAGTGTAACTTCAACAGGATATTTAACACATCGCAGTTAGACATTAACATATTAAAAACAAAGGCACCAAGAATTGGAGGCCAGGCCAAATGACTCCGCTAGCCCCCTCTGAGTGGCCCTGCTGATTCCTAAAAGGCACGCCGCCTATTGTGTTCGAAATATTACTTGTATAAACCTCTATTTACGACATATCGTCGTCTGTGTTCTTGATAATTATTCAGAAATCATACAATATTTGCAAGTTTTACTTTCGTTTTATTTAATTACTGAGATCAGATGAAATTAACGAGAGATGAAGCAGATACGTTTTTGCGAGTTTAGACAAAATGACAAAAGGACTTTAGAAAATCAGATGCTTCTGATTTATCACGGATATACATAGCGAAATGATAACGATTCGTCCAGTTGTTAACATTAACAATGACAACAGATAACAACTGACAACAATATAAATCAGTGTTTATTCTAATCACCCTTGACATTGGGGGGGTTGAAATGTTTGGGGAGAGAAGGTTTGGCCCAAAAACCTTGACGAGCAAATAAAGGTCACCCTGTCCTGATATTAGAGATTTTTTCTCGGGAAGTGGTGACAAGCAAAAAAAGGTCATCAGATCCTTTCTTATCTTTCTTCCCCTTCTTCTCCGCATGCTCTAATGCTCTTATGGATATGGTCATATCCTTATAACCTTATGTTTTTCCCCTCTCCTAAATAGAAAAAACCCTCTCGTCACACTTAATCCCCCAATGCAACATATAGAATTTTTTGGGGGGTGGGAGTTTCACACTTTGGGGGACCCCCAAAAAGAGCCTAGAATAAACACTGAATATAAATCACTGGTGAATGCGTATGAGTCGGATATCAGGAAGTCACACGATTAAAGGAATTTATCGAAATTATCTCGGCGCTGATGTATGGGTGGCAATGGGTACGCGGGAACTACGGGTACCCGTATACGTCCTATTACCGGGGCAGTAAAATTGAGTACGGATACCTGTGGAAACATGACCGTTATATCGCACTCCTCCTCCGAAAGCTGCAACTAAGGGCATAATCATTAACTGCAGAGGTTAGAAGAGTGTGAAATAACTTATTAATGGCTTTTGGGGAGTAATGATCGCAGATGAGGAAGTGGAGAGAGGATTTTTAGGGTTTTGCTCCTTCATGAACTGAGACTAGAAATGGTTATCAATATTGCTTTGTTTGATATGGGCCTATAATCATGCCATTATATGTTTTTGAAGCAGTTTTGAATAAACTGGATCAACTAGAAGAGGAAGCAATCTCGATGGCTAAGTTGATGGTTATATACAAAAAAACTAAAAGTAAAAGTAATTTTGATGGTTAAATCGATGATTATATCGGACACAGAAATCCATGACAGAATACTGTAGGCCTAATCGTAGAAATAGAGACTGAAGATAAATTTCACAGCCACACGAGTCCACGGGAAATTGAAAGAGAAACTGGTATATCACGAAGTCGAATAATTGTAAAGACATAATTGCACCTTCGATCGTACAAACGAGTAATGGTGGTGGGATACCAGAGCGCATGGACGTTGATACGCTAAACATAAAAACCTAATATAGGCCCTCGTAACCTATAAACTTAAAAACCTAAAAACTTAAAAAAACTACATTTAATTTCTTGCAAATCTTGAATTGTTCATCAAATCCGAAGAGAAATTTACCCGAAATCCTTTGGGCCTGGACTCCGCACGGACTCCTGCTAGGGTAACTTAAGAGGCGCCCCCAAACGCCTTTATCGGACTATTTGAGCTAAGCGTGTCTGTCTTGTCCAGCCTACGCAGAGGCAAAACAGCCGGCTAACACAGCCGTTGTAACCGGCAAAACGTACGCACAAGCGTTAAAGGCTGTGCGGATGGAGACGAAAGCCTCTGCCCAGGAAAATACGAGGAAGAACGCAGCGGCCGTGCAAGAGACTGCCCCTGCAAGGGGGTCGGCGGTCGCTGCGGCACTGCCACCAAGGAAGAGTTCAACGGCCGTGCTGGAAAAGGGCCCCGCGGCTCCAGGGGCGTTAGTTGTCCTTCCGCCGAGCTCAGCTACCAGTCGCACTGGTGGCGAAGCTACGGCACCGGAGATGCAGACCATGCACTCCGGCGACCCAGTCGGGACAAGAAATGGTTGCGCCCGTGCGCGCCATGATTGTAACAATGATGAAGATGCTCAGCTACGTTGAGCGCACACTTGTGCCTGATCTGCTGGCAGGCAAAGGAACCGATGCCCATGCGGAAGTACGGATGGCGTTCGTGAAAATGGTCGGTCTTGACTTCGGTCTTCCGATCGAAGACGTTGTCAGGGTGATCATGTTGCATGCTCAGTCTCAGCCTGCGTCAGCGGACTGAGACTCGAACACGGTTGGTCTCGTGCCGATCAAACGAGAGGAAGATCCCGTTGCCCACGGTGGCTCTCGTACCGTTAAACGAGAGGGTGCCTAGGGTCCACGGTAGCTCTCGTGCTGATCAAACGAGAGAAAAAAGACGACCGTCAACAACATCTGACGAAAAGCCCGGAAACGAGGAACAACACCAGGAGAAGGCAAAGAAAGATCTGCAAGAAGAAAGAAGAAGGAAAACATCAACGAGCGGAAGACTAAGAATTTCGACCATTATGCACCTATAGTTTAATTGCGTCACAGGGGGGGGAACTCCCTTCGCTGGTCAGAGCATTGGGAACATCCTACCTCCTACTTCCTGTACACAGGTTTTTAGGTTAGGTAGCCGGTTCGCGGCATCACCTGTGACGCCTCCCAACTCCGGACACTTGTATACACGAACACTGTAAATATGATCATTTTAATATAGATGAACTCTATAGTTGACCCGGGTCCTAAACCTATGGATTTGTACATGGTTTTTGCAGACGCTCATCGTCTCTATTATGGATGAGTCTCTAAATAAACTTATTAACTACTAATACTCTTGTCGTCCATTAGCGCAGTGACTAGGATTTCGGGTCCCCACTCATCAGGCCACGATTTGTTCGAATATTATTTATTTCGGAAACATAGCTGTCACATAATAATCTGCAAATTGGCCCAACAATTCAAACGTTGAGCCTCGTGTAACCCTAGAAGACGCAAATGGCCATTAGAGCAGCCAAGAAGGACAAATGAACGTAGACGTCAGGATCTCCACTGGTCGTGAGTTTCGTGCAAAACCGATAGAAGATTTTATTAGTTGCGATAGAAGATTTGCCTATATGGGGCCGTCCATGAAGTACCTCACACTATTTTTGACCAATTTCGACCCTATCCCCTGTCACATCCTGTCACAAATCTCGGATTCCCCTCTCCATAAAATAGTATGTAAAAATCTCGGACTCCCCTTAATGCGGGTCCATAACTAACGTCACGCAGGGTTGTCTATTTAATATATTGTGGCGAATTTTAGGGCCTAATCGTTCTGCTTATTATAATATTTTCGTAATAGCACGCAACGTTAATAACCTAGATTCGATTTGTGTATGCGTTTCTTTAATTATTCGATAGATGACGTCGTTGCAACGCATGATTGAGCTATTATTCTGTATTAGCTAGTGGAGAAACTCCGCCATAGCCGGTGGCAAGCCCTGGTTGAGAAAGGAGGAGCCAAACACACATACAAACACACATAGACACCCATCGTCTTTGATACGGATGCATTCGATCAATAGCTTGACCAACCAGATCCTCGCGCTGATCTCTCAACAGTGACACTTCATATTCATGAGCCTTGAAATCAGGTGATGTGGACTACTGTTCAACTGGAGCGACCCAGACTGACATTTTATTACTTTGACATTCTTTTGCTTAAATCTTTCGGAGTATTCGTTGAGGCCACATCTAAGTAAATGGACCCACGTTGGTCGACATTGGCCTTCTATGTTCGTCCCTTTTGTCATTGAGCAGAAGCGTTCGACTGACCTTTATAGCTCAATAAAACACAGCTGCACCTACTTTAACTTCAAATTTTACAACTGAATGCGTTTAATTCACATAAAAATGTTTATGGCAGTTTTAGCCGAAATCATTTCTCTCCATCTGCCTCCACTGTAGGCGAATAGACGGCGTAGAAACAGCGCAGTATCCTAGCTCTATATCACGACATAGGACAACAAGATACGTGTCAGTGTTGCGGTAGCTGGGTCACGGTCAGCCACTAGTGAACGCAGGAAGTTGGATCGCTTGCTAAACAGGTAGTATCATGATAGATGTTATGCCTGTTAATGATATCAAATTGCATTGTTATTGCTATTACAATACATTCAATTATGTAATTAATTATGTAATAAACTAAACTTCTTTTATCAATCCACAGACAAAGGGATCTTGTGTAAAGCAATTTCAGGACAAGATCAAACTCTCAAAAATACCTAAAATGGTGGTCACTCGACGATTGCATGTCAATTAGCTGAGATACAGTTTCATCTAAATAATTTTTTTCATTCTATAATTATTATGTGGGTGAAAACCTATTGATATCTCGACCGAGTAAAATAACCTCGACAAATCAACTTAGCGAAAAATTGTCTGGTCAGTAAGCACGTATACAGAAAGAATACCTGCATATTCAAAAATGTGATATCTTATTATATAATTCTCGATGTCCGTCCGTCCGTCGCGTCTGTCGCGTCTGTCCGTCCGCAACACGGCGGGTATTGCAAGACGCTGTTGTCATTGACAACCAAATATTGTTTAATCAAACCGGACCGTTTAACGAAGCGTCTTAATTGCAGCTTAAACCCCGTCCCCTTCCCTCACCCCATCCCTCTCGCAATCGCCCAGGCCCAACCCATTCCCGCCCCGGCCCCAAACCCCCTTTTCCTTCCCTATCCCCATCTCCCCTCCCTCTCCCCATCCCCTCCCAATCGCCCCCAAACACCCGTTCCCCTTCCGTCTCCCCCAACCCTTTCCCTCTCCCCATCCCTCTCCCAATCGCCCCGGCCCCAACCCTCTGTGCAAAACAAAAAGTCCAGCGTTCACGTTCAAAGTTCATTGTTCCGACAATCAAGTGAGACTGAGTAGCAGGCTGTTGCTCGGCGTGAAAAATCAGCACAGCAAACAAGAGAATTATCACCACACGGGATTTCGACAATCAAGCAGAAGGTTGTGGGTTCAACTCCCGCAGGAAACCTATGGTCGACTCAGCCTTCTTTCGCCATATGGCGGTGGCAACTAAGTAGTGGATTAATCCGCGGATTAATCCGCGCTTTAAGCAGGCGTGTTCCATGGAAACACTGACCCCGCGTCATGTAACTTGCACCAGTCGCCTAGCTGAGGGCCTTTGAACTTGAAGCGGAGGTCAGCGCCGCCCTATCAGTCTTGGGGTTAGCCTGGGGAGCTCGGGAAGGACCTTACTTATTTTTCTTTTTTTACTTTTTCTGAAGGGTGGATTAATAAGTTTGCAATCGAAGAGTATGGTAAATTTTCATTGTAAAAAATATCGGAAAATACAAAAACCCTTTATTTTAATACGACAGTACCATTGGCAATACTAAATTAGCAATGCTAAATTGGCAATACTAAACAGTATCGTCGATACTGCATTGTTGATACAGTATCGGCGATACTAACAACCCTGGAGACGACCGTAAGTTAGCTATGCAAATCTCACTAGCAGTTTAAAATCAGCTCAAAACAATGTTCATGCATTGCGCTTACTTAATTAAAATTTTCATAGAATATATTTTACTGCACATATTCCAATTAATTTCTTCTGAACTTTTAAATACCATTAACAAAAACTAATTGATGAGAGCAATCAAATGCTACATAAAGCAAATATATATAATTATCATGAACTTCCAATCTGACCCCTATCTCAAGAAATAGTTGATAGAGAAATTATGGTGCAATATTTGAAATCGGCACCCTAAAAAGGACTAAATATACCAAAAAACAGGACTAACTTCTAAGGCACCATGTAAAATTTTATTTTACTCTGCGCAATAATTTCAAATAGGAAACCAGTATTGATACTGAACTGTGTAAGGATAATATATTTTTGTTTTTTTGCAATCGTGTTTTTAAAACCTATTTTACGTGAACAGTGCTGTAAAGGATTTGCGCAAGCCAAGTTCTCAGACAGGCATAGTTAGCCTCCAAAGCCACTTTAAATCACATTATTATTATTATTATTATTATTATTATTATTATTATTATTATTATTATCATTATTATTAAGTCTTTGAAAAAATGCTCTGCATGGGGTATTAGAGTGAATGCCAAATAGGTATAATGCTGTCGCGCGCCTACGCAGCTTAGATGGAGCATAACCTAGAACAATGGCCTCTACGCAGTTTGAATGCCTTTGGACAGAAGGAGGTTTATGGCATAATAAAACAGACGCAGCCTGTAGTTGTTTATCCATAAACCTTGCTCTGATATTGCCAATAAAAGCCGTGCGACACATGTCATTTTAAAACATGACCTACTATTTAATAAAATTCAACTCTACCACAGCCGTGACAGTGGCGGCTCTAGGACTTGGTAAGTGGGGGGGCGTTGGGGTGGCAACTTCTAATCATGGGGGCCAACCATTTGATGTTTAATGTATGTAGCATTAAGTATAGAGTCCCAACTGGGGGGCCACTGAGGGGGGGCAGACACTCAATGGAGGCACGGCCCTCCCTGCCCCCCAGTGGAGCCGCCACTGAGCCGTGAAAAGAAAGAGTTCGTTTAGGCCTAAGAGTTTTCAATCCATATCAGCGCCAAGAGAACGAACAGCTTGTCATTGTTGAGTGAACCAGCGTAGTGTTAACATCTGTCCAACGCAACATTGGTTTTAAAATGATATATAAATCATATTAAAATCAATTTATTTCGCATTTATTGCATGCTGCTGATCTAGCCCGAATATTTTGTAATTAGCGTCGGCATCAAGTAGGCAAGAATTCGGCTTTAGGGGACTATATGCATCGAGTAGGATCGCAATATTATTGCCAGGAATATAGTCCAGCGGCGTAACCAGGGTTCCCAAATAGGGGGATATGTAGAATTTCGGGTAAGCAAGGCTCGCCAAGAAGTTATTGGCAAATTCATGTATTCTCTTTGATCATACTACCTACCCTTACGCACGCGGTCTACATTAGTATGCGCACCAGTAGTTTGCGCACCTGGGAGTTTGCGCACTAGGAATTTGCGCACCAGGGGCGTACCATGGTTAGGATTAGAGTTGGGGTTAAAGTTAACCCTCAACCTAACTCTAACCCTCACCCTAACCCTACACCTAACCCTAACCCTTACCCTAACCCTGGTGCGCAAATTCCTAGTGCGCAAACTCCTAGGTGCGCAAACTACTGGTGGGCATACTAATGTAGACCGCGTGCGTAAGGGTAGGTAGTATGATCAAAGATACTATGGGCATACTATGCTACACCACGCACGCAAACTTCTGAATTCAGTTGTACCACAAGACTGCAAGACGCAGCACAAGACGTAGACAGGATTGCAGAATAGGGTCAGTCACATTTTTCGGCCCAAATGTTTCGACGAGCCAAAAAGATCATCGTCTCAGACGCTTGGTGTGATTTCCTCGATCTAATACTACTCCTAAATAGCTCTTAACTCCTTTAACTATTCATTGTTTTTGAACGAATCTCACGACAGGTCTCGCTCCTAATAGGGGGCCGGGGCCCCGTGACTCTGTGGCTACGCCAAAGGCATATATAAGTATGTGTGTGTGATTGTGTGTTGGGGAGTAGCCAGGATCCGAGAATTAGGAGGCACCGTCGCGTATACATAGAAACTTCTGAATTCAGTTGTCTCAAGAATGCAGTGGCGTAGCCAGATTCCACAATAGAGGCCATCACATTTTTCGCCCACAATGTTTCGACGAGCAGAAATGGCATTGTCTCTAACGCTTAGTGCGTTTTCCTCGATCTATAAGCGACGGCGCCTCATAATTCTTGGCTACTGGCTACTCCCCTGGGCACAGATGGCTATGGGCCATTTTTTAGAACCCAGCCCATCAAATTTCTAACCCAACCCAATACAACCTATGCTGGCAATCGGGTTACTTAACCCAACCAAACGAAACCCACCGAAATACATTCCAATTTCTTAAACCATGACTTACTTTCTGACCTAACCCAACCCACCATCAATATGAAAAAGTCTGACCCAACCCGACCTAATTCAACCCAACCAATTAGTTAACTCAACCCATGGCCATCTCTGCCCTTATAGGTTCAGTACCGGCTAATAACTGCGAGAATAAAATGAGGATAACTTCCAGACAACAATTTGACTGTATCATTGACGTAGCCACAATGGGGGGGTGGTCCCTTATTCTGGCAGGAACCCCGATCGTGGGATTTGAGCAAGACCATTGAGAAATTTTGGGGAGGGTAGGTAGCATGATCGAAGAGAAGACATAAACTTGCGAATAACTTCTTGACGAGTCTTGTTTACCCGAAATTCTACATATCTCCTCTATTTTAGAACCCTGGATACGCCCCTAGACTATATTTTGGCAATAATATTGCGATCCTACTCGATGCATGTAATGCCGAATTCTTGCCTGCTAGACTCCGATGCGAATTGCTATATATATATGCGGCCTAGAACAGCAGCATCCAATATATACGATATACATTGATTTTGACATGATTTATATATCGTTTTAAAATCAATGTATACTGCAGTGTAATGGCGTCATGAACTTCCGGTTACTTGAAATGCGTAGAGAGTTCATTTCTGAGTGTGACTGCCAAATGTCATAGCTGTATCACTGTGCGAACTCCAGTTATACCTTATAGACGCTATGGTGTTAAGTACTCATTGGACCCAAGTTCCAGTGGCGGTTCTAGGATTTGGTAAGTCGGGGGCTGTTGGGGAGGGGCAACTTCTAATCATGGGGGCCAACCATTTGTTGTTTAATGTATGTAGCATTAAGTATAGGGTCCCAACTGGGGGGCCACTGGGGGGGCAGGCAGTCAATAGGGGGCACGGGCCCCCTGCCCCCCCCGCTGGAGCCGCCACTGCCAAGTTCGCGGACCCGAGCACGGCAGACGTCAGTCCTTACTTTAAGAGGTATATGCACATACACAATGCGTGATACACTTCTAAAAGTTTTTTAAAGATAACGTTAATTTATTTGAGAAATCTGAGGATCTCTTGTTTATCACATCATTGCTTGGTTGAAATGCTTAAATATGACAAACATTCGTGGTTCTTTTGACTGCACTTAGACCTTCTTGAAGGACATCTTGATCAATGTTCGGAACAGTTTATAATATTTTTCATTATGCTTTAATTACATAGCCATTCATATATTGCAGACGAAAGAATTGGCGGTGAAATCCAAGATGAAGTGGTTTGTAAGCATGATCCTATTACTGAATGGCGTCAATGGATTACCATCCCTCCCAATCCTAGAGTAAGTCTGATTGCCATTAGTACTATCATATTCTTCATACGACCTTCCTGCATTTGGTCTTAGGGTAAATGATCACCGGACGATTGATCATTGCGGACGATTGATCACACGAATTAACTGCAGTTTTAATTAAAACTTATCAGTAGTAAAACCAACTTTCGTATACATTGGGTCGGGCCTACGTACCAGGATGGTTGACACTCGCTCGCTACCCAATTAAGGAGCGTGGGTGGTCGACTTAGCTTCTGGTCTAAGGTTTTACTATATTATGGCTGATTTTTATTTTCTCTCTATTTCTCTTTCTTTCTCTCTCTTTCTCTCTCTCTTAGCAATTCTCGAGTATTACCTTAGGTATTCTTCCATGTACGACCAATTTGGCTTCCGCGTACAACCTCCATTTCATCTATCTCAAGTACTATCTTTGCCTCTGCTATCTCAGGCACTACCTCTATATCTTGGCGACTCAGATACTGCTTCACGGTGGGCAACTCTTCAGGTACTACCTAGGGATCTACCGGACCTTCTACCGGGCTCCTTCCCACTCATGCCGCGTCGCAATTTATCATTAGTGGGGCATACCCACCACTTGGGAACCGCTTTTCGCCGTGGATCCAACACTTCGCTAGCGGAAATGTAGTGCCTGCTCCCGTTAAAAGCGGAAGATCCACTTATTTGGCAATCCGAGTTTGACCCCAGTCCATCGGTCCCTTACCAGTTTATGGGACCTCTATTTATAGGGCTCCCACACTACCTTAAAGACGGTGTGCTCAATTTTAACTAGTTACCGGTCATTATCTGCCTTACCTAGTGGCGCCACCTAACGACTACTCGAGAAACTACCTATAAAGGACTTTCATACTTTAACTATTCTTTATTATTGGAACTCAGGCTCGTATATCTTAGCTATTCTGCAATTTCGCTAGAATAAAAGCAAGAACATTAAGATAATAAATTCAAAATCCATTAAGAAAATAACAGCAAACGCCCTAAGTGAAGGAGAGATGGGCAAGTACAGCACGAAGATATGTTATGAGATCAGTTTGTCTGTTACGTGCAGCGGCTTCTATCCCCCCTTGCAGCCGGGCTCAATCCCCCCCAAAAAATTACAACCTCCCGAAATTACAAATTCCCTCTGCTAATTTGCTCCCTTGCAGACTTAGTATTATATTCAGCTTCTCATCCTTTGTGTTGGGCATAGCCATCATTGATTACTTCACGGTCAGTGTTATTTTGAATCAATATCAGTCTCGGTTGGGTTCAGATTAGTAGCAAAATGTCCCCCACATTTTTCCCCGGGCGCAGTTGTGCCTGCCTTAAAAAGGGATAGAAGCCCCTGGTTACGTGTGATTACGGACGCCTCTATCCGAAACGGTTCCCAGAAATCACTGCGCTTTCGAATTTTGAATTTGTCATGTCGTCAAAGAACGCTGGCAATCCTACCAAGCGCGTGAAGCCTAGAGCCAGGGACTTAGCTAGGCATGCGCTAAGGCCGACAACTGCGATAAAGCCAAATCTCGTTAGCTTGGTCAATCGTCCGCAGTGGTCAATCGCCCGCAGTAAAATATACATCATTGGAGTTTTTCTTGCATTGTAAACTAAGTTCTTGTGGACTGTAGAGCACCCAAATGAAAATGAAAATTAGTTAATCAATGTAAGGTATCGCTTGGTCATTGTCGGTAATTTACCTAAGTTATTGAGTTACTTTCCGATTATTAGTCAAACGACGGAGGTTGCTTTTGGAAAGTGAAGTTTTGCATCATAGAATTAATAATTCCAGCATTAGTATATAAACGCTGCAAACCGTTCACTATCAAAACAAGGTGTTTGCGTACTGAAATTTCCGAGTGGCTTATCATTTGACTTTGGTCTTTGGAATACACGTTTTGTGTGGAACAATATGCCTCATCAACTGATAATAATCATTGCTTTGCAAGGTTAAAAATAATGCAGTGTCATCGTCTGTCTCAGTGGTTCTCTAGGTAGAGCGTACGTAGGCTCTGAAACCGGAAGCTGTTCAATCGGCCCGGGTTCAATACTCGGACAGTCAGAGATTCTATTTCTCAGACAGTCGCATGTCCGCCGTCACAGAGTGGAAGTTAAAATCGTATGTGTAATGTATCAAGGTTCTCTGTGCTCTGATATTTTGGCGGCGTCAGACAGTAAAGCTGCAGTAGCTGTCTACGCCAATAATTAATAAGTAGGCTTGGCAAAGCAGCCGCACACAATTATCAAAACATGCACAACAGCCGGTTAGTCACAGAAATATAGGAGATAACAGAAAGGAATTGATGAGAAAAGTCACCGGAGAAAAGGCTAATTTGTTGGAATTAAGCCACACAAGCTCTATATAAATTAGGTTGATTACTTTGTCTGACGGTACGCTTGGGTCCTCGAGAGATGTGGACGCTTCTTTTGATTTCTGTGGGTCGTGGGTGACTGAGCGCATGGGAGAAATATTCAATCATCCGTGTCTTATGTGTTTTACAACACATCGGTTTTACATACATTCATTTCAGGACGGATATGGGCCCGACCCACCCCCTCTTGCTCCTAGTGACATGACGCCTTTCAACGGTGGTGACTGTGATTATTCATATAACTTATGTATCTGCGGGTTTTTCAATTTTTTAAAACTCTATTAACATGTCTTTGATCCATCTTTTATTTTTGATGTCTTGTGCAACAGAATTTGTTGTCCTGAGCTTGACAACATGTGCTTTAGCAATGCGCCTCCATACGTTGGTCTTCCTCTTCCACGATGTCCTAGACTCCTTTTGATTGATATGCAACTTTATACTCGACGCAACCCGGACAATGGCGAAACTATCACAGCGGACTACATACCGTAAGTTAGATGGTTCCGCTATTAATAATTAATTAGTCAGAATTAGAATTATATGTGTCCGGTCAAAAGCGCATCGACATTTGTGCGATGTTCGTTGATATAATTATTATTGCTCTATAAGGGATTTCTTGCTTATCATTATAGAAGGAGATTAGCCGAGATGATTAGTGTTTTGGTCGCTCGTTGATCACGTGAACTAATTAGAGGAGATACTTAGTGTTTTATAGAGGATTGTGATTAGGGTTAGGTTCAGGGTTAGAGTTAGGGTTATGTTTAGAATTAGGGTCATAACCAAGTCTTTGCTTGGGTCTAACTAAAGCACGGACAATTTAATTTATGGTGAAATTGTTACATTGCAACGTAGTCGTGTTTCGCTCGAAATTCGCGCTTTTGTCGATCGCGTATTTGTTGGGGCGCAAATGTCGGGGTACCGAATTATATTAAGTCGTGATAAGAAGACATCCTCTTTTCACGATAAATCAGCTGAACTGAATTTGTTGAAAAATGTCCTACTCTGCTATCTAGAAGTATAATATTGTATATTGCAGCTCGAATTTCAACGGGAATGCTACAACAATATACCTTGTCCATGGATTTATCGACTCTCCCAAATTTACGTCTTGGATGTCTCAAATCAAGGACAACGCACTACAGCTGGTTATCATAGACTTTTAATGCATTTTGAAGTGAATTTACACGTTGATACATTAGAAAATGTACAAAATTACAATAATTATTATAACGTTTATCCTAAAAACAATCGAATTTTGTATCAGTAATAAGAAATGTTGTTTTAAATATCATTCCTAACTTTAACAACATGACATAACAGCTGAGCAACAGGTTATAATACAAATGGTCTTAGTTGTAGCAAATAGATTTCTGTCATAGATGTCTGCTAATGTCTGGTCGGTATGTGTAGTCTTAGATCTTTCGTAACAAAATTATTTATTCGAATATGCAATGTAATGCTTCAGGGTGACTACAACGTGATCACTGTAGACTGGGCACTGGGTGCATTCAACCCGATTTATCCTCAAGCAGCGTCACAGACAAGGACAGTGGGAGCATGGATCGCCCTCGTCTCAAATTACACCATCAGAAAAGGAGGTTCATCCAGAAGCAAGCAGTATTGCGTTGGACACAGCCTTGGAGCTCACGTCTGTGGTATTGCAGGACAGTTTGGACAATTTGGTCGAATAACAGGTATTCGCATCCACTGATTATAAATACTAGTAGCCTAACGCATATGGGAGAACATGATTCATAATAAGTAAATAATTCAATAGTGCTTGGCTCTAATCATGGTCTATGGACAATTCAATTATAAAACAACTGAAACAATTTGAAAATCCCACACTGATTTTAGCTCCAGATACAATAATAACCCCTGTTCCAACTGCAAAAATCTTGAATTTACTTTTGACTCATCCCTAAATTTTGAAGCTCACATATCTCAACTATCAAAAACCTGTTATGCTCACATTCGCGATCTACGTCGCCTTCGTCCCTATCTTGATATTAAAACTGCTTCCACTATTGCCACTTCAATAGTTCACTCTAAGTTAGACTACTGCAACTCACTGTTTAACAATCTTCCAAAGACTTCCATATGTAAACTCCAATCGATTCAAAATGCCTTAGCTCGCGCAGTAATTAAATCGCATAAATTCGCCCACATTACACCATTACTCAAATCTCTCCACTGGCTCAAGATAACAGAACGCATTGAATATAAAATAATATCGATGACTTATAACTCACTTCATACATCAAAACCAGTCTACCTAAGAAATCTGATAATTCCACAACAACCTGGATCTACTAGATCTTCTTCTCATGTAACTCTCCTTCGACCTCTGAATCAATCATCTGTCAAAATTTGCAATCGTGTTTTTTCATACGCTGCACCAGAGCTTTGGAACTTAATTCCAATATCTCTCCGCTGTCTACATCAAAGCCAAATAACAAACTCTGAGTCACAATTTTCTCCTCCTCATGCAACATCTCCTCGTGTTTTTCTTTCTAAAATAAAATCACTTCTCTTCAAAAAATCATTTCCTCCATAGAGGCAACGTCCCACGCACTCACCCTTTTGATTAAATGACCCGGCATGAATGACCCCACCTTTGGCTATAGCTACTTTATTTTCGAGATTGAGCGCATAGGAATAAGGAGCTACTTCGGTGCATCTTTTGAAAGCGCTATAGAAGTTAACGAGATTTTACTTACTTAAAACATTGATCTTAAAACAGCTGCTATTGCCGCAATGAATATATTTGGTTTGACAAAATATTGTCGTAGAAAAAGCGGTTTTTATAAAAAAGTAACTTAATATAAATATCAGGCGTTGCTTCAAAAATGACAAATAAGAACATACACAATAATATATATATATATGTATATATATAATAAATGATAGGTTGTTATTACACAACTTTTGAAAAAAATTTAATGATTATAATTACAAAAAACAAATATAATTACAACAATAACCAAACAACAGTAGCGCAATTCTCATTTTTGTTGGAACAACTACTATGTAGCATGTACACTTTAGGCCTAATTGAAATACTGATTCTCACACAGGGCAGACCCTACTAAGCCACTCTAAGCCCTGTTATTGATATACACTGTGTTATATAAATCCTCGAACGGTTAATTCTGCAACATTGCACTTCAATTCTTAACTCGGAGCACCTGGATATCAATGATTCATTCCCCTCTCGTTTGATCAATCATACAATAACACTTTTCTGTTAAAATCTTGTGAATTGAATTGTGAAATTAAGTGATGGTTACGGTCGAAATGGCATTCATTCTTTCGAGGCCAGGTAATAGAATTAACTTTGAAAATGATTTTATTTCCTGCTTTGGTTAATAAATTTTCCGAAATTTCTGAGAATTTTACTGTAGAAAGGAGTAGCTTATGCGACGACTTGACAGGTATTAGTCATAACATTATGTTTACGAGTTCGGCTTCTCATTCTTGCAGCGCATCGCTTATTATACTCGCTTTACACTCTAATATATTAATTAATGATAACCGATATTTTCCCTATTCATAGCTCTGGATCCTGCTGGTCCATCGTTTGACGACAGGGACGTGTCTGCTGGTGTAAATCCCTCCTGCGCCGTCTTTGTTGATGTTATACATACGAATGGGCGTCCGCTGGAATTAGGTGGGGCCGGAACATTCAGACCTTTAGGTCACGTGGACTTCTATGCAAATGGCGGGATAGATCAACCAGGCTGCTTCTCTATAATCAAGCTCGAGATCATTCAAGGTTCATTTTCACACTGTGGCATAAAATAATTACCGATGTGTTGAAGTTATATTGATGTTATTATCTCCGACAGTTTGTCAATTTTAGTCGATGGGTGATGCCAGATATATTGTGAAACAATCTATGTTTGTCTTTTTATAACATCACAGAATTACGAAATCAAATGAGCCAAGCACAGATTTTGACTATAGATACTTATCTCATTGCTGTTATCTAATATTTGTATTATTTAATCGTGCATTCGTTCAATATTGCTGCAATATCGATATGTCTTTCTAAAATGCGTCAGTTTTTCATTCTAGTTTCAGATCCCTCCATATCATGCAGCCACATACGGGCTCAGAGTTTATTCATAGAATCTGTTCAGGAGAATCCGTGTTTTCTCTCCAACTACATCTGCTCAGATAATACAGATCTTCCGGTTACAAAGCAAATTCATTCAAATTTTACGGCATATAAACTTATTAGAAACAATTGCGAGTGAATAGCATAACTTAGTGTATCTCTAGAAACCAGCTGCCTAAGTTATTATGAATGTCTTTGTTTAGTAGGTCGTATCGTCATCATCGTTGTTTTGCAATTCAAAGTTTCATTTACTTCAGTTATCTTTGCTTTTAAATGGCCAATTTAGAGAGGAACGCAAAATTAGAGAAGATAAAAAGAGTTAAGATTCGATTAGTCAATGATTATATGAGAGTTGATAACAGTTGCGGTGTGCTTAATAACAAGTGCATCATGATCAAAAATCTAGGAACTACACTCCGCTGCTGATGACATGTATTGACTACTGTTATACTGTAGCTCAAGTACGTGTAATATCATTTTCTCCGTTTTTCTTCTTACTATGATAAAATCAACAGGGTTCCTAATAGATGTTGACAGCTCCTTGAAGATCCCGACATACAGGAGGACGAGAAAGCTTAGGTGCAAAGGATAGGTTACGGAACCGGGTAGTTGCGGTCGGAAAGGGAATACGTGTATTTTGCTTAGAATCAGGCTTAGATATCGTCTATGAAGCGAAGAGCCTGGGTGTATTATGTATGGAACGAATTAGATGAATCTGTAGATAGTTGACCGCTTAACTAGAAGCCGTAAGAAGCAGTTTCAAAGTCGTTCGTGCATCCGCTTAACTTTCATTGATGAAATTCACCTGTTTGATTCGGTAATTTGTATATTTATATATCTAGCATTTATATCCATAACTATTTTATCCATTTGCTTTCCAACCTTCTGGTAGGATTCCTGTGAGAAGACAGATCAACCGGTTCAGAGCATGGGATTCTATGCAGATAAGTATCCGGCAAGAGGAACCTTCTACGTGGAGACCAACCGCATATCTCCATTCTGTATTCTGCAGAAGTAATCTGACTTCGATGGAAAAGAACAACCTAGATTTCGGGAAATTCCTTCACTTGTATTCATCCGTAGATGGCTTTCTGACATTTGCTTATAGTTGCTTCTTTGTCGACAATTGAACTTTCATTGGCAGTTCGATGGGAGTTTGATTCTACATGTACTCTAATAAAATGTACTCACGGTTAATCTAATACACATAGAAACATTTTGAAAACATATCTCTTAAGTAATACAGTACATGCACAAATCCTTGCTTATTAGCGTTTTCTTGTATGGAGTTTTTATTTTTCGGATTTTTGGGATTGTTTTAGTTTTCATGACTTTGAAGATTCTTTATGAGCCAGATGTTCTAGTTCACAAATAAATTCAACCAAATGATATTCAGTATGTTCTGTGGTGCACATCATCATCATCATCACATCCACCAACATCACCATCACCATCATCATCATCAACGGCGTCGTCGTCGTCGTCATCATCATCATTACCATCATCATCGGCAGCATCATATAGCCATCGGTGGGGCCGTACTGTCGGCAGTGTTTAATCTAGACTCTGGACCCGGATGGAGGGGGGTACTGACAAAGCCGGGGAAGTCAGCTAGGGGGCTGCTGTTAGTTGATGTAGTATGCAAAAATTTCCGGGAACAGGAATTTGAAATTTCCGGAGGGGCAAGGGCAATTCTTTCCGGAAAAGGCGTATATTAAACCCTGAGTGTCGACTTCTGTCCATACCCTCGAATTATGAAGCTTATCGTTGACACCCTCCCGTCAGCTCTTCGACTCGAAACTATGACACGATCGACTTTTCTTGTTCGGTTGAAATCTTATTTATTTGTCGGCTGAGGCGCATTTGTGTAAAAGTGCGCCAGAAAAATGGATTCATTCATTCATTCATTCATTCATCATGGAGTGGTAGGTGGAGCGTTTGTAACATTCTCGTCCAAACGAGCGATATGTCCAAAGACGTCAAAACACGATCGCGTCCATAACGCGTCCATAAATCATTTCCGCCAGCGGTGGTAGCTCAGTGCGAGAGAGAATGTCGGTGTTGGGGATGCAGTAGTACCAGCGAGTCCCCATAATCAGACGCTGACTTTAGGCATAGCAGTCATCGTTCAAAGTTCTTAAGTCCGCAAAGTGTATTTTCAACTGCACAGAGGAGGATGGATAGGACAAACCCGCGGTATATATGTAGGCCTAATATGAGCTGTTTGTTCCCCCGAATCCTGTTCAACGAGTGTATGATAGAGGATGCCAGGCTGATACGTCTTTTTAGATCAACTGTGCAGTAGCCATCAGATGACTGGATGCTGCCAAGATACAGTATGACAAACTGTCTGTCGGCTCGATCAGTTCGCTACCAATGCTCAATGGTAAGTAAGTAAGCAAATAAGTACAATCCCTCGATGTTCTTTTCCCCAAGAATTTGCGTTCGGGGGCTGGGGGCTCATACAATTGCAAGGGATGTCAATGTCCAGTGTTTCGTCTAGACTCCTTGGACCCAGATGGAATACAATTGGGCGGTGAAGATGGCGGGGGTTCGATGGTTGGCCCCCGGAAAAAGGAAAATACAAGTCAAAATATGATTTCCGTTGTCATCTCTTCCGTTTTCATATGATCCATTCTAATATTTGGGGAGTCAGTTATAGTGGCTCAAGTTTCTTAGGATTTTATATGAATAGTTTTAGCATTAGTCTGTTTTGGTGATAGCCAACGCCACCTCTGGGAAGGAGTGTAGGGGTATGGTGATGCCTGTCACAAACCGGGAGTGAAACCTCCTCGCTGGGGTGTAGGAAAATCTCTGGAGACGAGCGAGGATCGGGGTGATGTGTTCTGACCGGCGCCTTTTTCAGACAGTTCTAGCCAGTAAGTTCTGCATCCGCTGCAGTTTTTGTAGGCTTTGTCCCGAGTTGCCGTATAGAACCGAGTTTCAATACTCGATTCTGCTATCAACCACGGAACCGGCTATTGATTCGGCTGTGGCAAAATCGACGCTGTTACGGATGTGCCTTAGAGCCTTGAAAGTATGCTTATAAGGGAACACCGTTGTTCATTGACAATGTGATCGTATAGGAAGACACTGATGTCGACGTTACTTACTTCTTTCCACAAATCTCGATCAGATGCCAGGGCTTCTCGACAGGTGACTGAAATGCTGCATTTCTTCAGCATTGCCAAGATGTGCTCTGATTTTCATTTCCTTTTTCTAGTTCACCATACAGACTGCGTCGCTGTCGCCAATTCAATTAGAACGAATTTGAATGTACCAACTCCCGGCGTTAAATAATTATCAACAACTGCAAGAATTACTTCAGCTGCATCCATTAGCGTAGCTACAAGGGCACGCAAAGAGACAGGCCCAGGGCTGGTGAACTTGATTCGAGAAAGCGCTATGTCTTACTTATGTTATTCTAAAAACCGAGATTTTTAGTCAAATTTTATTTGTTTTGGTCTTTTCTGTTTTTAGTCGAAAATTAAAAACTTCTTAATAACTGCTTTAAAAGTTCGTTGCCCAATGCAGACAGCAGAACATATAAGTGACAAGAATTTAAAACAGGATCCATGGATGTTGATACGCCAAGCAGTAGGCCCTATAACCTAAAATACAGTATTGTAACCTAGAAACCTAAAAACCTAAAAAAACTACATTTTATTTGTTACAAATTTTGAGTCATTGATCAAAGCCGAAGAGAAATTTACCCGAAATCCTTTGGGCTGCGAATCCTTGCGGACCCCCGCAAAAGGCTACTCCAAACGTCTTTGTCGGACTATTTGAGCTAAGCGTGTCTGTCTTGTTGTACATTATCGCAATGAATACGAGTTCGGGTCTCCACTGATCAGGCCACAAGTTGTTGGAATATTATTTTATCTAGGAAACTTTAAGAAAGCTTTATTTATAGATGCCGAATAGCTGTCACATAATAATCTATAAATTGGCTGAACAAGTCGAAATTTCAGCCTATTGTTAACCTCAATCAATCAATCACTCTGTTAATTAGTATCAAAGTCTGAACCAAAGATCGTCAATATCACAACGAAGCAAATGACCATTAGAGCAGCAAAGAAGGACAAATGGACGTAGACGTCAGGATCTCCACTGGTTCCACTGGTCGTGAGTTTCGTGCAAAACCGATAGTTGCGATAGAAGATTTGCCTATGTGGGGCCGTCCATGAAGTACCTCACACTATTTTTGATCAATTTTGACCCTAGCCCTCTGACCCAGCCTGTCACAAATGTGCTGTTGAGTGCTGTTCAAGCGAAGCGTCCCAGACTGACATGCTAATACTTCGAAATTCTGTTGTTTAAAGCTCTCGGAATATTCGTTGAGGCCACATCACGCTGGTGGACATTGACCTTCTATGCTTGGCCCTTCTGTCATTGAGCAGAAGCGTTCGACTGACCTTTATAACTCAACAAAACACAGCTGCACCTACTTTAACTTCAAATTTTACAAACGAATGCGTTTAATTCACATCAAAATGTTTATGGCATTTTTAGCCGAAATCATTTCAATCCATCTGCCTCCACTGTAGGCCAATAGACGGCGTAGAAACAGCGCAGTATCCTAACTCTATATCACGACACAGAACAACAAGATACGTGTCAGTGTTGATATAGCTGGGTCACTGTCAACCACTAGTGAACGCAGGAAGTTGGATCGCTTGCTAAACAGGTAGTATCACGATATTAATTTTGCTAAGTCTATTATTAATATTATCAAATTGCATTGTTATGGCTATTACAATTCATTCAATTATGTAATTATGTCATACGAAATTTCATTTGGCGATCCACAGACAATGTGATCTAGTTTTCAGCAATATCATGACAAAATAAAACTCTCAAAAATACCTTTAAACTGTGATCGGTCGATTGTTTGTCAATTGTTATCTGAGAGACAGTTCCATCTAAAGAAAACCATCAAATAATTATAATTAATTCTTAATTCTGCACTTATGATGGTGGTGAAAACGTATTGAGATCTCGACCGAATAAAATAAACTCGACAAATCAACTTAGCGCCACCCGATACCATGCACCCTCTTGATACACACGCTGACCCTCATCTCATCGGCCCCGTCCATTACTACTACTACTACTACTACTACTACTACTACTACTACTACTACTACTACTACTACTACTACTACTACTACTACTACTACTACTACTACTACTACTGCAATTCGCTGTATACTGGGATTTCAAAATCTGACTTAAACTGCCTGCAAAGGATTCAAAATTCGATAGCCATGGCTATCACTGGAACTGCCAAATATAAGCACATCACACCAATTTTAAAAGCACTTCATTGGCTACCTGTCAAACAAAGAATTGAATTCAAGATAAGTCTCATTGTGCATAAGACGCTCCACACAAATCAGCCAATGTATCTCCGATCGTTACTGACTGCTCACGACAACCAGCACTCAACGAGGTCGTCTGATGCTACTACTCTTTACATACCCTATAGCAGGACTACTACTGGAAAACGTGCTTTTTCTGTTACCGGACCCAGACTTTGGAATTCTCTGCCGGTACAGTTCCGCCAAACTGATTGTCTTACTACCTTCAGGTCTAGACTTAAAACACATCTATTCCTGATTGCATATCCGCCTTAACCTGGAATCTGGAAGTACGGACTGACCTTTGGATTACAACCTCGATTCACCACGGATAATGATTCACGACTACGATTATTCACTTAAGCGACCATCGACTGGTGCAGATGTACTACTACAATGGCACTAAAGAAGTCTACTACTACTACTACTACTACTACTACTACTACTACTACTACTACTACTACTACTACTACTACTACTACTACTACTACTACTACTACTACTACTACTACTACTACTACTACTACTACAACTACTACTACTACTACCACTACTACCACCACTACTTATCACGGACCTCCTTTTATGGAACTCAGTGGCCACTAAAACGAAGTTGTCTAAAACTCATTCTATTCCTAGATGTCTGTGACAGAACCTTGCTGATGTCAATCACCTACAGTGTATAACCTCTGGCCAGTACTTGACAGTCCTGCCGCCCATACCAAGGACTTGTTATCGACCAATCAATCTAGATCCGCCGTGTTGTGTTAATAATAGTGACACCTCGTAAAGGATGTGCCTCTTCGTCACGCAAGGACGGTTCTGACAAAAGAAGAGACTAGGGATCCAACAATGTATCAACATTGCGCGTCATTTTGCGTTTGGAGTGGTGAGGACCAGTGTCTGCACTTTCGTAAAGTGAAAAAACTACCTCTCTCTCTCCCTTGCCAAGCAAAGAGATTAAACGAGTATTTTTGAAAAATTATAGAAATTTTTCACTTTGACTGATGTTGTGTAGTGTGCTAACGACCAGTAAAAGTATCCATGTCAATTTTATCATAACAGTGCACAGATGCAAAAGGGGAGCAGGTTATAAAAATGTATTGTTAGCAACATGTTAGCCTATTTGCTAACAAACGCACAAAGATGTTCCCTAGATTTCAGTGTGGCGTCGTTTAGCGAACTTTCATTTAACAGTTGACTCATTGTGTCAATAAAGTCAGTCAACCGGAGTCGGATGATCACGTGGTTCAAGGTCAACTAGCCATATTTTAAACTTACTGTACCACTGACCTAGTTATCGATGAAAACACCAGCGCACATCGACATTCATAACGCGAACACATTTCGTACAACGGAGAAATTTGTATCTGAATACAGGACGACTGAAGTTCGACCTTCCTTTATTGTTGACACTCAAAAACATGTTTGTTCCGAATGTTGAGCAGGTTATCAAGTAAAAGTATTGTACTGCGTACAGTGCGCAGAAGGTCATAAAATACACCACATAAAAACAGTTTTAACATGATTCAACGTTTACATCGAATATTTGACAGATGATTTTCACGCCGCATTCCAATTGCATGTAATTCACAGCTTGAGAACGCAACTAATCATAAATACGTTGATGGACTTCTAGGTTTGGCTCTTCTGTCATTGAGCAGAAACTTTCGACTGAGTTTCAGGGCTCAATGAAACAACTGTATCTACTTTAATACCCCTCTTATCTCTCTATCGATGCTTTGCTGACATTTGACAGAGACTAGATTTCTGGTAGACTTCGTATTGAGTCGTCTGAAATAGCTCACCATTTTTCGTGGCATTTCGGCAGCTCTAGAATAAAACCGAGGCAGAGTATATTGACTGTTCTAGTATGGTTTGATGCAATGAAGATGGGGACACAAGAAAATGTGGATAAAATTCGCTTCTTCACTTTCTGAATGTGTGCATAGCTATGGCCTTCTGTAACAGTAGTCCTTCCACAGTCCAATGTCAGAGAGAGTATGAATTTTAAGCTATTTTGCGGTCTATGAAGCCTGTCATACAACAAAACTGTTGTCTTGAGATCCATCTTATCTCTCGATCAGTTTTCTTGTATCATAGGTGCAATAATTTCAAATAGGAAACCAGTATTGATACTGAACTGTGTAAGGATAAAATATTTCTGTTTTTTACAATCGTGTTTTTAAAACCTATTTTACGTGAGCAGTTTTGTAAACGATTTGCCAAGCCAAGTTCTCACACAGGCATAGTTAGCCTCCTAAACCACTTTAAATCACATTATTATTATTATTATTATTATTATTATTATTATTATTTAGGGGTTGTCTATTAATTGCGTCAACAATTTATGGGGAGGAGGTTTGAAACAGTTTGACAGTTGTTGACAGGGAGGGTCAAGAGCAGTTGACGTCAACAATTTCACTTTTTAGAAATAATCAAAGACTAGGAAATTTCATGGAATACTACTTATTACAATGAAAAAGCATGGCAAAAAGGTCAGCACAACCACATTTAGATACTCGAAGAGCAAAAGAGAACAAATGGTCATCACCGTAAAAAATAATTACCTTGTTATTGGGATCTGTCATTGATCTTCGAGGGTCAAATGTTTTTGACATAATTATGGGGGACGGTAACTGAAAGTTCACAGATGTTGACAAAGGAGAGGTTCAAAATTGCCCCAAAAATGTTGACATAATTAATGGACAGCCCTCTTATTATTATTATTATTATTATTATTATATTATTATTATTATTATTATTATTATTAAGTCTTTCAAAAGAAAAAGCTCTGCATGGGGTATTAGAATGAATGCCAATCAGGTATAATGCTGTCGCGCGCCTACGTAGCTTAGATGGAGCATAGCCTAGAGCAATGGCCTCTACGCAGTTTGAATGATTTTGGACAGAATAGTCATAAGACGGAGGTTTATGGCCAATATTAAAAGACGCAGCCTGCAGTTGTCTATCCATCAACCTTGCTCTGATGTTGCCAATAGAAGCCGTGCAACACATGCCATTTAAAAACATGACCTACTAGGCCTATCTATTAAAATTCAACTCTATCACAGCCCTGAGAGGGATAAGATCGTTTAAGTGTTTTCAATCCACGTCAACGCCAAGAGAACGAACAACTCGTCATTGTTGAGTGAACCAGCGTAGCGTTAACACCTGTCCAACGCAGAAAATTGGGTTTCTTACTGAGGTAGGTAATAATAATAATAATAATAATAATAATAATAATAATAATAATAATAATAATAATAATAATAATAATAATAATAATAGACTAAATAAATAGCAATTGCATACTAAAGTGCTCCAGTAAAAGCATTGTGTCAATTGCCATGATGTTTTTGCTAAATCATGAGTGTTCATATTTTCATTTTATTAATGGTTTTTGTACAGTATCTGTCATACGCATGGCATAAACACAATGTGTGATACACTTATAACAGTTTTTAAAGATGATGCTAATTTGAGAAATCCGAGGATCTCTTGTTTATCACATCATTGGTTGGTTGAAAAGCTTAAATATAACAAACATTCGTGGTCTTTTTGACTGCTCCAAATCTCAGGACATCTTGATCAATGTTCGGAACAGTTTATAATATTTTTCATTATGCTTTAATTACATAGCCATTCATATATTGCAGACGAAAGAATTGGCGGTGAAATTCAAGATGAAGTGGTTTGTAAGCATGATCCTATTACTGAATGGCGTCAATGGATTACCATCCCTCCCAATCCTAGAGTAAGTCTGATTGCCATTAGTACTATCATATTCTTCATACGACCTTCCTGCATTTGGTCTTAGGGTAAATGATCACCGGACGATTGATCATTGCGGACGATTGATCACACGAATTAACTGCAGTTTTAATTAAAACTTATCAATAGTAATACCAACTTTCATGTACAATGTGGCGGTCCGGGCCTATGTACTTTACAAGGATGGTTGACACCCGCTCGCTACTCAATTAAGACGCGTGTGTGGTCGACTTAGCTTCTGGTCTAAGGTTTTTACTATATCATGGCTGATTTCTTTTTTCTCTCCCCCTCTGTCTCTCTCTCTCTCTCTCTCAGAAATTCCCGGGTATTACCTCAGGTATTCTTTCATGCACGACCTTCTTGACTTCCGGGCTTATACCTCCACTTCATCTATCTCAGCTACTATCGTTGCCTTTGTATATCTTAGCTATTTTGCAATTACGCTACAATAAAAGCAAGAACATTAAGATATAAAAACTCAAAACTCATTAAGAAAATAACAGCAAAGGCCCTAAATGTAGGACAGATGGGCAAGTACAGCACGAAACGTTATTGCAAGTACTGCACGAAGTGTTAGTGTTATGAGATCAGTTTGTCTGTTACGTGTGATTACGGTCGTCTCTATCCGAAACGGCTCCAAGAAATCACTGCGCTTTCGAATTTTGAATTGGTCATGTCGTCAAAGACCGCTGGCAATCCTACCAAGCGCGTGTAGCCTATAGCCAGAGACGTAGCTAGGCATGCGCTAAGGCCGACAACTGCGATAAAGCCAAATCTCGTTAGCTCGGTCAATCGTCCGCAAGGGTCAATCGTCGATGGTCAATCGTCGGTGGTAATTCGTCCGGTGGCCAATCGTCCGCAGGGGTCGATCGTCGGTGGTCAATCGTCCGCGTACCTTTGTGGTCATTGAAATCGAGGAAACACTGCTTCGACAAATTTTAGCAACTCACAGTTAACAGAATATTGGCAGAAAATGCATCTGTCTAAATTAAAATGAAAATTAGTTAATCAATGTAAGGTATCGCTTGGTCATTGTCGGCAATTTAGCTAATTTATTGAGTTACTGTACTTTCCGAGTATTACTTATTAGCCAAACGACGGAGGTTGCTTTTGGAAAATGAAGTTTTGCATCACATAATTAATAATTTTAGCACAGACCTATATTTATTTAGTATATAAACATTGCAAACTGTTCACTATTTCTGTTGGTCGTCGGTGACTGAGCGTATGGGAGAAATATTTGCTCCTCCTCAGCAGTGTTTCCGTCCGAATGTGTACCGTCTGCCTTAGGTGTTGTTACAACGCATCGGTTTTGCACAAATTCATCTCAGGACGAATATGGGGCCCAGCCCACCCTCTAGTGCCCCCTAGTGACATGATGCCTTTCAACGGTGGTGACTGTGATTATTCATATAACTTATGTATCTGCGGTTTTTTCAATTTTTTAAAACTCTATTAACATGTCTTTGATCCATCTTTTATTTTTGATGTCTTGTGCAACAGAATTTGTTGTCCTGAGCTTAACAACATGTGCTTTAGCGCAGCGTTTCCATACGTTGGTCTTCCTCTTCCACGATGTCCTAGACTCCTTTTCATTGATATGCAACTTTATACTCGACGCAACCCGGACAATGGCGAAACTATCACAGCGGACTACATACCGTAAGTTAGATGGTTCCGCTATTAATAATTAATTAGTCAGAATTAGAATTATACGTGTCCGGTCAAAAGCGCATCGACATTTGCGCGATGTTCGTTGATATAATTATTATTGCTCTGTAAGGGATTTCTTGCTTATCCTTATAGAAGGAGATTAGCCGAGATGATTAGTGTTTTGGTCGCTCTTTGATCACGTGAACAAATTAGAGGAGATACTTAGTGTTTTATAAAGTAAGTAAGTAAGTAAGTAAAATCTCGTAAACTTCTACAGCGCCCCGGAAAGCAGCACAGCAGTAGCTGCTTATTCTTATGCGCTTAGTCTCTCTTGAAATAGCTATAGGCAGGGTGGTTTGTCGGCCGGGCAAATGTCAGTGTATCCATGAGGCGGCTGGTCAGGTTGTTGTTGCTATGGGGGAAATGACTTTTCGAATAGGAAGGTTTTAAGTTTAGACCTAAAGACTTGAGGAGACAGTGAAGGAATTAAAGGAAATGAGGATTCGGAGCTTATTGTTTGACCATGTCGTAGGCTGCGGAGGGAGGCTGGAATTGAGTTCCAAAGTTCTGGTGCGGCGTATGAGAAAGCGCGGTTGCAGATTTTGAGTGATGACTGATTTAACGGGCGTGAAAGTGTGAGATGAGATGATGATCGTGTAGGTCGGGGAGGCTGAGGCGTTAAGAGTTTACGAAGGTAAACCGGGTTTGACGAATGAAGTGAACTGTAAGTAATCGTTATTATCTTGTACTGTATACGTGGTTAGGGTTAGGTTCAGGGTTAGAGTTAGGGTTATGTTTAGAATTAGGGTCATAACCAAGTCTTTGCTTGGGTCTAACTAAAGCACGGAAAACCTTTAATCTCTAGTGAAATTGTTGCATTGCAACGTAGTCGTGTTTCGCTCGAAATTCGCGCTTTTGTCGATCGCGTATTTGTTGGGGAGCAACTGTTGGGCGCGCAAAGGTCGGGGTATCGAATTATATTAAGTCGTGATAGAAAGACGTCCTCTTTTCATGATAAATCAGATGAACTGAATTTGTTGGAAAAATTATAATGTCCTACTCTGCTATGTAGAAGTATAAATATTGCATCTTGCAGCTCGAATTTTAACGGGAATGCTACAACAATATACCTTGTCCATGGATTTACTGACTCTCCCAAAATTACGTCTTGGATGTCTCAAATCAAGGACAACGCACTGCAGCTGGTTATCATAGACTTTTAATACATTTGAAGTGAATTTATACGCTGATACATTTTAAAATGTACAAAATTACAATAATTAAACACGTTTATCCTAAAACAATCGCATTTTGTATCAGTAATAAGAAATGTTGTTTTAAATATCATTCCTAACTTTAACAACATGACAGAACAGCTGAACAAAGATTGTTCCCGGCAATTGAAGCTGAGCAACAGATTTCAGCGGTTATAATGCAAATGGTCTTAGTCGTAGCAAATAGATTTCTGTCATAGATCTTTCGTAACAAAATTATTTATTCGAATATGCAATGTAATGCTTCAGGGTGACTACAACGTGATCACTGTAGACTGGGCACTGGGTGCATACAATCCATTTTATCCTCAAGCAGCGTCAGATACAAGGACAGTGGGAGCATGGATCGCCCTCGTCTCAAATTACACCATCAAAAAGGGAGGTTCATCCAGAAGCAAGCAGTATTGCGTTGGACACAGCCTTGGAGCTCACGTCTGTGGTAATGCAGGACAGTTTGGACAATTTGGTCGAATAACAGGTATTGGCATCCACTGATTATAAATACTAGTAACGCATATAGGAGAACGCGATTGAAAACAAATCATTTCTAAAGTGATTGGCGCTAAAGCATGGTCTATGCGCAATATAAACGCAGAATATTAATTTTCAAATGACTGCTATTCAAACAATGAGCATATTTGGTTTGACAAAATATTTTCGTAGCAAAAGCTGTTTTTATGAAAGGGCAACTTAACATAAATATCAGGCGTTGCTTCAAAAAAATGACAAGTGAAAACAGAAACAATAATACATTCTTCTTCAGGTGCTCTGTCCAAAGACAGGTTCCATACTCCAGCGTCGCCACTCCTCTCTATCTTGAGCATTTATCTTCAGGGCTGAATACTTGTTTTTCCTCGTAGTGTCGAACATCCACTCCAGCATCGATGTTCTTGGTCGCCCTTTCTGTGCTTTCCCATTCATCTTTCCTTCTAGTACTTCTCTTAGTAGGTTTGATTCTTCTCTCAGAACATGACCTATCCACTTCTGTTGTCTTGTACGTATAGTGTTAATTAGGCTTTTATTCTCTTCTACCCTTCTTCTACAATAATACATATAAATAAATAAGAATAATAAGCTGTTATTACGATACTTTTGAAAAAATTTAAATGATTATAATTACCAAAAAACAAATATAATTACAACAATAACCAAACAACAGTAGCGCAATTCTCATTTTTGTTGGAACAACTACTATGTAGTATTCGTACAGTCGTACACTGTAGGCCTAATTGAAATACTGATTCTCACACAGGGCAGACCCTACTAAGCCTCTCTAAGCCCTGTTATTGATATATTTAATACATTCTCGAATGCTTAATTCTGCAACATTGCACTCCCATTCTTAACTCGGAGCATCTGGAGATCAATGATTCATTCCCCTCTCGTCTGATCAATCACACAATAACACCTTTCTGTTAAAATCTTGTGAATTGAATTGTGAAATTAAGTGATGGTTACGGTCGAAATGGCATTCATTCTTTCGAGGCCATGTAATAGAATTAAGTTTGAAAATGATTTTATTTTCTGCTTTGGCTAATAAACTTTCCGAAATTTCTGATGAGAAGTTTACTGCAGAAAGGAGTAGCTTATGAGGTGACTTGAAAGATATTAGTCATAACATTATGTTCACAAGTTCGGCTTCTCATTCTTGCAGCGCATCGCTTATTATACTCGCTTTACACTCTAATATATTAATTAATGATAACCGATATTTTCCCTATTCATAGCTCTGGATCCTGCTGGTCCATTGTTTGAAGACAGGGATGTGTCTGCTGGTGTAAATCCCTCCTGCGCCGTCTTTGTTGATGTTATACATACGAATGGGCGTCCGCTGTACTTAACCGGCGTCGGAACATTCAGACCTTTAGGTCACGTGGACTTCTACGCAAATGGAGGCAGAGATCAACCAGGCTGCTTGTCTATAGCCAAGCTCGATATCACTAAAGGTTCATATTCAAAAAGTGGCATAAAATAATTACCGATGTGTTGAAGTTACATTGATGTGATTATCTCCGACAGTTTGTGAGTTTTTGTCGATTGATGATGCCAGATATATTGTGAAACAATCTATGTTTGTCTTTTATAACATCACAGAATTACAAATATAATGAGCCAGGCACAGATTTTGCCTAGATACTTATCTCATTGCTGTTATCTAATATTTGTATTATTTAATCGTGTATTCGTTCAATATTGCTGCAATATCGATATGTCTTTCTAAAATGCGTCAGTTTTTCATTCTAGTTTCAGATCCCTCCATATCATGCAGCCACATACGGGCTCAGAGTTTATTCATAGAATCTGTTCCAGGGAGAATCCGTGTTTTCTCCAACTACATCTGCTCAGATAATACAGATCTTCCCGGTTACAAAGCAAATTCATTCAAATTTTACGGCATATAAACTTATTAGAAACAATTGCGTGTGAATAGCATAACTTAGTGTATCTCTAGAAACCAGCTGCCTAAGTTATTATGAATGTTTTTTTTGTTTAGTAGGTCGTATCGTCATCATCGTTGTTTTGCAATTCAAAGTTTCATTTACTTCAGTTATCTTTGCTTTTAAATGGCCAATTTAGAGAGGAACATAAAATTAGAGAAGATAAAAAGAGCTAAGATTCGATTAGTCAATGATTTATGAGAGTTGATAACAGTTGCGGTGTGCTTAATAACAAGTGCATCATGATCAAAAATCTGAACTACACTCCGCTGCTGATGAGCTGTCTTGACTACTGTTATACTGTAGCTCAAGTACGTGTAATATCATTTCTCCGTTTTTCTTCTTACAATGATAAAATCAAAAGAGCTCCTAATAGATGTTGACAGCTCCTTGAAGATTCCGACATACAGGAGGACGAGAAACCTTAGGTGCAAAGGATAGGTTACGGAACCGGGTAGTTGCAGTTCGGAAAGGCAAGACGTGTATTTTGCTTCCGAATCAGGCTTAGATATCGTCTATGAAGCGAAGAGCTTGGGTGTATTAAAGGTAATGCGATAACTGGTGCCGCCGATTGGGCCCGACAACTGGGTCCGACAATTGGGTAACGGGACATTTGGGTAACAGGACATTTGGGTAACGGGACATCTGGGTACTGGACATCTCGGCCCGCACCACCGAACTGGACTTGATAATAACTGAGGATTCGTTGTATAACTTCGGGCGGTCTTCTTTAAGCCCTGTCATCGGCTATAAATTGAGTACAAATTCTCAATGTGAAGGGCTATTTCTTTGATCGTAAATGCAAGTAGGCTCTTATAGTTACTACGGGCCTATATGGACTTAGGAAGAACTGAGGCTTCGCTATATCAAGTAGTAGTGAATAACTGCATGAAGTCTTCTTCAAACCCTGTCAATGGCTACAAATTGAGTACAATTTTTTTGAACTCCCAGGCATTTATGATGTTAAAGCATAAATCCGGTATACAAGAATAGTCGTTGCCTATTCTGATCTTGATACCACAACCAGAAGCACCATTCTCTCTTCCTATTGTACGGAGCCGAGATGTCCAGGGCCCAGATGTCCCGTTACCCAAATGTCCCGTTACCCAAATGTCAGGCTCACTTGTCTCAGCCCAATCAGCGTTACCAGTTGTCCTGATCCGATTATGGATCGCATTGGATGAATCTTTAGATATTTGACCGCCAAACTAGAAGCCGGGAGAAGCAGCAAAAGTTGTTCGTGAAGCCGCTTAACTTTCATTGATAGAATTCACCTGTTTGATTCGGTAATTTGTATATTTATATCTCTACCATTTTTACCATAACTATTTTATCTATTTGCTTTCCAACCTTTTGGTAGGATTCCTGTGAAGACAGATCAACCGGTTCAGAGCATGGGATTCTCTGCAGATAAGTATCCGGCAAAGGAATCTTCTACGTGGAGACCAACAGCATATCTCATTCTGTATTCCGCTGAAGTAATCTGGCTTCGATGGAAAAGAACAACCTGATTTCGGAATATTCCTTCACTTGTATTCATCCGTAGATGGTTTTCTGACATTTGATTATAGTTGCTTCTTTGTTGACAATTGAACTTTCAATGGCAGTTCGATGGGAGTTTGATTCTACATGTAGTCTACTCTAGTAAGATGTACTCACGGTTAATCTAATACACGTAGAAACATTTTGAAAACATACTTCTTAAGTAATACATTTACATGCGCATATCCTTGCTTATTAGCGTTTTCTTGTATGGAGTTTTTTTATTTTTGGATTTGAATTGTTTTAGTTTTCTTGACTTTGAAGATTCTTTATGAGCCAGATGTTCTAGTTCACAAATAAATTCCACAAAATGGTATTCAGTATGTTCTGTGGTGCACACCATCATCATCGTCATCACAACCACCAAAATTGCCATTTTTCATCATCATCATCATCATCGATCGTCGTCGTCATCATGCGCATCATCATCAAAAAGCTGCATGTAGCCATCGGTGAGCCTACTGTCGGCAGTGTTGTCTGAACTCTGGACTGGAGGGGGCGGAGAATTGACAAAGCCTGGAGAAGTCAACTGGGGTTACTGTTAGTTGATAACATAGTATGCCCAAAATTTCGGGGAAGAATTTGACATTTTAGGGGAAGGGAAAGGCAATTTCTCTCGGAAACGGCCTAGGTTAAACCCTGAGTGTCGGCTTCTGTCCATATTCTCGAATTAACGAAGCTTATCATAGAGTGGTAGGTGGAGCGTTTGGAACATTCTCATCCAAACGAGCGATGTGTCCAAATAGAACAAGACGGCGTCCAGAAATCATTTCCGCCAGCGGTGGTAGCTCAGCGAGAGAGGATGTCGGTGTTGTGGATGAAGTAGTACCAACAAGCTCCCAGTCGCTGACTTTTGGTATGAAAATTATCATCCAATGTTTTTAATTCCGTAAAGTACACGTTTCAGCTGCATAGAGAAGGGTGGAATGGACAAGCCTACGGTATACAAGTAGTAATAGGTGTTTGCAGATTACAACAAAAACTAGACTTGACATAGCACTTTAATGCTATGTTAGTGTTCAGCAATACAAGATTGCGTTCATCACATTCAAAACGCTAACAATACAACAACCCATCTACCTGGCAGCCTGAAAGACGTCATCCAACTGCAGGAACAGTCTCGACTACTGAGATCACGAGGTGCCCATAAGGAGCTTCTGCAGCGCTTTTCTGAAAGCGCTGTAGAAATCGCGGGTTGTACTTATTTGGTTACTTACTTACCAGTGAGCATTGGTAGCGAGTTAGTTGAGTCGACAGACAGTTTCACGTATCTTGGCAGCATCCAGTCATCTGATGGCTACTGCACATGCAGTTGATCTAAAAGACATAGCAGCCTGGCATTCTTTGTCATACATTCGTCATTCTGTCAAACTGAATACTGATGCGTGGGTCATTGATTCACCGTACAGTCAGTCACATCGTCAGCTTAATACCTTTGATGTTGGTCTCAATCTGGTAAAAATTATAATGTGATTTAAAGTGGTTTAATAAGTTAGATTAAACCTGTGTGAAAACCACTGTAGCATCTCTCGCATTCAATAATCTAGTTTTCCGAGATAGCCGTTGAATCCGTTTACTGTTTCAACTGACACTCCCACCTCGTCCAAACTGTTCCATTTGTCCACAACCCTTGCACTAGACATTTTTATTTCTTGGACCCACCTTTGATTAAACAATTTGCATGTGTGGCCAACTGTGATGCTATAGTGTGCCAATGTAAAGAATAGATCGAATGGCACATCTACTTTACCAGTCATTATTTTGTATGTTTCTATCAAATCCCTTCTCTCTTTTCCTTTTAATGTTGTCAGTCTACAATGTTGAAGTGTTTTAAATATGACATCCAATAACCATCTTTGTTT